>JANSTW010040438.1:0-14650 GCA_027564275.1 Diadocidia ferruginosa | reverse complement strand
TTTTATAAACTTTTGTGTATGGCTAAAACATTTCATTAAAAATAATTTCATTGTAAAATTTCTTGTTTTTAAAATATTCTTTATCCTACCTATAGATACAATAATATTATATAATATACAGGTATATGTATCTTTAAATTGTATATATAATACAAAATTAAGCAAATTATGTTTGAATTCTTTCAAATTCCTTATTATATATGTTATATTTACATCACCTAGCCTGCAAAACGACATAATTGCTCGATATCTTGAGAATTTTTGTAGAAGACAAAGCAATTGATAGTGGCGCTCATTGTCAAAAATTTCATAGGAGCTAAAAAAACGTTTTTTTTGTGTAAAAAATATTTATTATTTTATTTCTTAAATTAGATTTTTTTTTTCAAAATTAATTTTATAGTAAATTAAATGGTTCAAGCTTCTATTAATAACAATTTATAATAGTCCCAAAGCTGTGTGAAAAGCACAAATTTTTTAGCTTTATACTATATACATAAATTTAGGAAGTTTGTGGAAAAGCTTTTACGTACAAAACGAAGGTGACATTTATGAATATTTAGCAACTTCTTTATTTCCCGATATGTCACGCATACATTGTATATACACGAAGAAAATCAGATTTATTATACTTGGATCTAGTATATTTGCTATCGGTTTTGCGTCTACTTTTGATTTGCTTGATTCAAAAAAGCTTGTATATTGATTTAGTACAATATACTAAATTTTAGTATACAATACTAAAAAAATTGTAAATATTTAGTAATTTCTAGTACTTAAAACTAAAATCAGGTATTATATTCTAAAATTTAAAATTTTTTATTTTCTAAAAATTAGCAAATATTTGCTTGATTTATACATTTACTTATATATACTTAATTTGAGTATACGAAATAAATTTTTAATATACAATACTAGATTTTAGTATATATAATACTTAAATTTTATTCGTTTATTGTTGGAAATTTTTAGTACTCAATACTAGTATCTATTTTTTAATTTAAAAATGTTTTAAGAACTTTATACTTAATATTAGAAACCGTTTCGAATATCTAGAATTTTTTGCTTTTTTAAATTAAATATCAAGTATAATATACTAATTTTTTAAAATTATATACTTATTATTTCTAGTATTTTGATTTGCTAAAAATTTGAAATTATTTATTAGGCGAAAATGAAAGCTCTTCTCTCCGTGTACATAAATAAGATGTTAATAAAAAAAATTAAATAAATAAAATAATAA
Organism: Diadocidia ferruginosa; assembly: GCA_027564275.1. Lineage (NCBI taxonomy): Eukaryota > Metazoa > Arthropoda > Insecta > Diptera > Diadocidiidae > Diadocidia > Diadocidia ferruginosa. The sequence continues at coordinate 13,410 of JANSTW010040438.1, read as the reverse complement.
TGTTATTCCTTTATAATATTTTAGTATTTTAAATTGAGATTTAGCCACTGTGAACTGAATTGAGATTTTTTTTAAAGATCAGTTATGTCGTAATACGAATAAGACGATATACTTATTCACATTATTCATTACTCCTATACACCTACTATCATGTATATAATATTGTATCCTTTACAAAATTATGTGTACATTACCTTTATACCTTCCTGTAAATCAATCATTCCATACACTCAAATGTCCAATTACATTGCTGTCATTTTGAAACCAATAAATTGATTGATTGTGAACCAACTTTTCTAGATAGGTTTAATATACAATATATACATACACATTACAAATCCCAATTAAGTTGGCTTCGTTTAAGTGGGTGACTTGAATGAAAATTTTATTTTCTATAGTTGTTAAGAAAATCGAAAGAAAATTGACAAAATGTAACAATACAGTGTATACTATAGTTATTCAATATTCTATAGAGTTTTCAACTATTTTATATACGTTTAATGTACAATTTCAAAAGCTTTCATTTAAATATTACTTGTATATTAATAATTTAAAAATCACAATATTATAATTCAAGAAAAGTTCTTGCATTATACCATGAGGAAATGAAAATTTGAAACCATATTAAAATGATACAATGGAAAATTATTTTATTGAAAGGCGTAACTATACATTAAAAGAAAATAAAAAAATGTTATAAAAATACAAATTTAACACAATGTCCTCTCTGCAAAAGTTGTAATCTGAAAATTGTAAACAAAAAAATCATCTTAGACAAAAAAAAATCTCATATCAGAAATTCGAGAACATTAGCTTTTGAAGTCTTATTTATTAAATATTTTTTTTTCATATTGACATCATCAGAAGGGACACTCTGTACAAAATATTAAAGTTTCCGCATATACAAAAAAATCTATAATATACAAGAAGAAAATATTAGTTATTGAGAAGAAGAAATATTTTTTAACAGAAATAACTGATTTATATAATATAAGAAGCATGTTATATTGTATACATCTTTATTATAAAACCGAATATTAAATCTCTGCTGGTTTTATACAAATTATTTGTATTTTTTATATTTTTCATAATATTTATTATAAGAAATTATTATATCAATCAAGTTTTGTAAATTATAAAGTACGTTTTTCAGACGCGAGACTGTTCTATATTATGTTCTGTATATTTAATAGTTAAATTTAATTTCTTTATTAAAATATTTTTACAATATGAGCAGAAAATCAATAAAATATTGAAACGAATAAAATGTTATGTATTGTTCAACGCAAAATGATGTTGAAATTAATTATATGCCTATTGCTGTCTGAGTTCTGGAAATGTGTTGTTGTTGATTTATAAAATATATTATAACAGAACGAAAAGCTATATTTTCAATCCGTCATCTGCCATTGATTTAATTGTTATTGCAGGAAAATAATAAAGCTTTCCTTTTAGACATTCAATTTTTCATCTATAAATATTTATTTATATATTTGAAATGTGTATATATGAAGCTTTTATATATTATATTAGATATACCTATACATTATCCAATTACATAATACGCCTATTCCAGCGTCACGCACATAACGTTCAGAGTAGAACCAGCTATATGCTGTATTTGAAATTATTATTAATAATTTTATATTATATGTATCTGTAAAAAATTAAATTAAATTTTAAAATTTATTTTTTGAGAACTGTACCAAATTGTAAACTTCTAGCTTTAGTAGTTTTTTTTTACAACCGAGTTTAGGTTACAATTTCTCCGTAACGCACATAACATGTTTCACTTTTATTTATATACGGTTAGTATAGAATAAATATAAGTCTTGTCATCGCGATAAAATTTTGAAAAATAAAAAATATTTTTTCTAACTTTGAATTCTAAACCCAAAAAAAAATTGTCCGTCCGTCCACACAATAAAGTCACCACAGAAATAGAAAGTTGAAATTTTGTGGGGATGGTTTTTTTGGTATTCCCATTGTCTGCTATTGAATATCAAAAATCACAAAAAACGGGATATATGGGAATAAAATAAAGTACACAAAGAAATAGAAAGTTGTAGATGAGACACTTTCGTGTGATAATGGTAAAAGATTTTTTTAAACTGTAGTTAAAAACAAAAATCGATGATTTTTTTTAATGTCGATGTAGTGATGAGTGTTTTTACATTTTAATTGTAAATCTATTTGTTAAAAGCTTTGTATATAATAACTATAGGTATAACTTTAAAAAGCTAACAGAATTTTCACAATCAAATATAATATAATCAATTCTGTTTTCACATGCAGTAAATAAATACACACAATACAAAATATTTTAAATTAAATATGCCAAAAGATATTTAAATATTACAACAGCAAAAAAATAAATAAATAAAAAATCAACCCTGCAACAATGTGAATAATAAAAAATAATATAATGTTTTAAATAAGCATCAAAAGGTAGATAAAAGGTATATAGAACGCATCCGAATTTAATATTATATACACGGTAAAAATTGTGGGCATAAAATTTATATAACCTAATAAAATATTTTTATAAAGCTTAGTTATTTGGTTTTTCGTATAAAATCTATAAATCTGAATTTTATGTTTATAAGATATAAGATTTTGTTATTAATAAAGCTTAGAAATATATAAACATTATTTTAAAAAATTGATTACAATATATAATTATATTTACTATTTATATAATTTAAATTGTTTACAGTATATAGAATTAGATAATGTTATCAATTTTATAAGTTAATATACAAACAATTCTATAAGATCAGATTTTATTAATTTTATAAATTTTTTAGATTATGGATACGATTATTTATACAAAATTTGTACCATAATTAGTTACCGTGTAGGTGTACACTGTACATATAGAATATGAAATACGTTTTAATATAATTAAATTTTTGTTCGTATCATTTTTTCTATTATATTCGTACAAGTTGTATTATATTCTTAAATATTTTTCCGTTTTTTTTTTTGTTAAATTCAAGTATCACAATTTAATTTATTGTCAGTCATGCCCCCTCAATATTCATTCAAAAAAATTAAAAACCATGAAATATGCGTTAGAAGATTGTATAACTACACACTTCATTTTCTATTGTGTGGCCCCCTTATGTTCCAACCAACCTCTATACAATATAGTATCGTCGACAACGTGTAACTTATATTCACTTAAAAAATAAAAAAAAAGGAAAATGATGAAGAAAATAAAAAGATGTATCATGAAAAAGGGGAAATGAACGTCGTCTTTACACATTTCACATTTTCTAAAGGAATTTTTTTCTTCGTATATTTTTTTTTCACATACAAAAAGCAAAAATTTATTTTCTCGTAAAACGTGTAAATTGAAACTGAAATGGTTTCAATTTAATGATTGCTTTTTTTTGTTTTAAATTATTTAAAGTATAAACTTTTCCATAAGAAAATTAAAATGAAAGAAGTTTACCGAATACGTAGCAAGAAAAATGAAGAAAAATATTACTAAAGACCATACATTTTAATTAAAAAATAAGCGAAAAGTTTCGTTTCTAAAAAATTAACGACAGGAAGAAAATAAACAATGTTCAACCTTTTTATGTGTGTGTGTGTGTGGCGCTTTAAAAGTTGAAGCCACAGGACCAAACGAGTTTTGGATGGTAGCTTTCTAGTTGTTTTCTAACATTTTTCTTTCTCTTTTAAATAATAAATCGTAGAGTTATAATTAAAAGAAAATGGCTTCTTATTTAAACTATGTATATTATAACAAAATGTACAAAGGTGAATATGTAACTCTGCATTTAAAATATAGTCTATAATTTAATAAATAAAATTATTAAACTTTACCAATTTATTTTTCTTTTAATTCATTAAAATAAATGTCCTTAAAATTTGGTTGTTATAATTTACTATTATACCAATTGTTAATTAAAAAAACACAACATTTTCATCTCAATAATTGTATGTTTTGAAGTGATAAGAAATATCCCCCTTAACGATTTACTAACGAATTCCTGGGATTCTAAAATAGTCAGAAAACAGACAAATAAATTCAAATATAATTAAAAAATACGATTGGGCTTCTTCTACATTAGATATTTACATCTCATGTTAGTAGCAAAATACCATATAATTCTAAAAAATATTATTGATACAAATATCATTTTGAACAATTATACACAGGGAAGCTTTTACAGTAATAAATAAGCTTTATGCTCTAAAATTGAAACAGCACAATATTATTTATTTACTATGTAGGTCGTAATGCGTATATATAGATATTTATATATAAAGTGTGTTATATAATATCATCAATGTACCATATACAATTAATATTCTACACAAAATATTGTGTAATCAAATGAGGCTATCAATAAATGACAGATTAAATTATATTTACAATTAATTGTGTATTATGTGTAGTAGTACTCTATACAATATACATAACATAATATCCATTTTTGGACATAATACATTTATTGACAATTATACAAATATAATATATCTATCAAATATTTATGTATACATATATTATTATATTGTATCCCATACGTATTTTTTGCTAAGAATGGCCAAAAAATGTGAGTATATATACAGAATTTTTTTCCTAATAAACGGATTTGGCCTAATTTTGTTAGGAGTGGGTTGTTATAGTTGTCTTCTACTCTAAGGTTGCATTTGGAGTCTTAAGATCTCAAAGGGGACGGGTAGCTCCCATACGATTTTTTTTGCAGAAATTGCCAAAAAATATGAGCATACACAGACAATGTTTTCCTTGTAAACGGATTTGGCCTAATTTTGTTAGGGGTGATTTTTTAGAAGTGTCTTACTCTGGAGTTGCATTTTGAGTCTTTAGGTCAAGGGCGAGGGCAGAGCTATCAGATTTTTTTTGCAAAAATTGCAGAGTTTGTAGTGATGCTTTACTTTGGGATTATGAATTAAAAGTCTTAAGGTCATACGTTAAGGTGGTTCCCATACGATTTTGTTTTAATATAGACAGTTTTGTGGATTTTAATTAATTTTTGTGTGAGTTTTTTAAGTCCCTCTATATACTCTGGAGTTTTACTTGGGGTCTCTAGTTTAAAAATAAAGGGGATGGCACCCTTATTTTTGTTGTTGTAAATATCTATTAGTTAACACTTTTTCTTCAAACATGTGAACTAATAGAGAACATGTTAGTTTGTGTTTTAAAATATTAAAAGATAGTAAAAGCAGCATCCCAGTTATACTGGCAGCTCGGACCGATTTTTTAAATAAAAATGTTATCATGTCGAAATAGACTTGATTGGATTTAATTTTAAGGTAATAACTGACTTGATCTTCAATTGTATATAGTAAGTACCAATGTACCATGATCGTGAACCAATAATAATTTAAAACTCCCGCTTGTCATTATTTTAATAATAAATAAGAACAATAATTGTTCTTAGGTATATGTTATATATACTTATATGGTTTAATGAAAACAATTTATATAAAATATTTGTATATTGTAGATTATTACAATAATTCATAAATAATAATATATTAAATCTGTGATATTATACAAAGGGCTCAAGCTCAATATTGCATTAAAATGTAATTTATTTTAAGTCTATGCGACCATTATATATATATTAAATATGTATATACTATAAATTTGTTTCTTCATTAAAAGCTTTGGATATTTAATACTAAATACTTTATAGAATATTATTGTAAATACCTTTAGCAATCTTCTTGCAGCAGCTGCTTTCTAAACAGAAGGATTTCTAATAATATAGTTTATGGTGCATAGTTGCAGTCATTGTATATTAAATATTACTATATATAGAAGGATATTATTCCCTTAATACAAATTAATTGCATTAGTTTATTTGTATAAATCGAATACAATATTAATATAATATAACAATATTACTAAATTGCAATGTATATATACAATGTCATATTTAATTGTAATGTAATTACTAATTAGTAATTTTGGCCTAGAAAATAATAATTTATTACTATACAGCTGCTGTGGTATGTATTCAGATTATATAGTTTATATAACAATTATATATGTACATTTAATTAATATCTGAATATAGTGCTAATGTATGGAAGTGTTTTATAAAACTATATGGATACTGGATAGACTGTGTTTAAATACTAAGCAGATGCAATAATAAATCAATTTAACTTTGATTTTATTGAAGTGATTTTTACAAATTCTGAATGTGTAAAATTGATCTTATTTTTTTATCCAAGTTTCGTTTTATTTATATATTAAGGAGTAATATTATTTTGATGTGAATTTTCTCAAAAAAATAGTTTCATACACTTATTACTATTTAATTTGGAATTTCTATACCTCAAGAATGCTCCCGTACAATTTCAAGAGTCCAATTGAAAATATGCTTTAGATGCTCATTCACTTTATATTAATTTTCAGTGCTGTGTTGAAAGAAACGAGATAAAAATCATTAACGAACATGTGGCTTTCGAAAAATTTTAGAACTATTCACTAATAAATTTCGAAAATAACAGTGGGGCGAACACTGATCCTTGCGGTACACCAATATTCAAAAATTGTAATTTTAAATTTGCTGATTTATCAAACATTTGTGCAATTAGTAGTGGATAGCTATAAATATGGATAATATCAGATCACTCAGCCTTGCGGTACACCAATGAAATCACCGAAAGAAAACTTGATGGTCTATAATTTTAATAAAAATGTGGGATTTGTCAAATTAATAGCGGATGTCAATATTATCGATAAATGTAATAAAACAACAAAAATACTTGCGTTGTGTGTATGTACATATATGGATATTAAGAAATCTTGATTTCGACTTTGTGTTTTATGATATCGGCCAATACTGTTGACATATTTGTATGTCATTTAGAAATTTATAGAAATAAAAAAAACTGAATCATTGCATTTCAAAGATTTGTGAGAAAAATCCGATTTAAATAAGAGTTATCCAATAACGAATATTAGCATTTTCTAATTAAGATTTGATTTATAATCTTTATATAATATTTCTGTAACAATAAACGCAATTTCTCCCAATAAATGCATTGAAATTATAAACAGTAAAATATAATATTTTGATGCTGTGCTTACCGTTTCTTTGTTACGACTAGATTTTGCCAATACCTCCTCTAGCCAATCCCATTGTTTTTGTGATTCATGATTTTCACCCGACAAAGCACTAACTGTACCACCGTCCATTGGCGATGCTCCATTATTATTGTTGTTGTTGTTCGAATTAGTATTACTGCTATAGCCATTATTGCTACGATAATGATTAGAATGATGATAATGAAAATTATTGTATTCCGATGAATCACTACCACCACCGCCACCACCAGGTCTTTGCCGTACGGCCGCAGAATGTGTTTGTGAATATTTAACGTCATGTCGCATAAAATTTGTATTTAATGCAATTATTCGAAGTCGGCTTTTTGTTTGTTCTATTGTATAATATCCACCTATAAAATAAAACAATAATATTAAAACGGGCAAAATATTAATCCAAAATTCACACAAACACATTCAGTATATAGGTACTAGAGACACAGTCAAATGAATGGTTTTAATTATGTATTTAGTTTTATATGTATACAATAATTTGATGGCTGCAAGGATAAAACAATAATATTTATAAAACGATATTCGCTTTTAAAGTTGTTTATAATCAAAAGCAGAAAATAATAATTAATTTATTTACTCAAAGCTATATATATTATACGTTTTCCGTGAAAAGTGGAATGCAGCAGGAAATATCAAACTTAACTACATATTTCTCGTATAATTTTGTATAACACTGTGTAATAATTTAATGAAATTACTTGAAAGCAAAAATATGGAAAATTATTCTTCCTAGCTACTCGAATAATAATAATATAATTTTGAATGATTCAATTTAATTTTTTTTTTTTTTACCTTTTTCAAATGTTTGTAGTGCTTCCGATGGTAACCAATGACGCCATAATTCACCCAAACGATGGAAACCATTTCCTCCATCTTCATGTCCAAGTACCGGAAATACAAATTGTGAAGAAAATGTTCGTCCCAGCAGATCAGTTATATTACGTAATAGATCTATTCGATGTGTTTCAAGGAGACGCCTCGTTGAATGCGCCAAACCATCACTGCAATCATATGAAAAATGTATCCATTATAAGGATAGAAATGTAAATTTTAGGTTGTGACGTATATACTATATATATATATATAAATATCACAAAAATATTTTATGAAAATGAAAGAAAATTTACATTTTATAAAATATACGAAACGAAATGGCATCATTCTACAAATATACTATAGAAGCGAGGACAAAAATGACGATGGCGACGAGGATGTTGAAATAAAATAATATATATTTGTACGGATGGATAAAAATAAGCGAAATATCTGCAAGAAACTTCTTTTCATATATATATATATATATATTAATATACATCTCCAAAAAAAAGGAAATTTACATATTTTCCAACTATATATGAATGAATGAATGACGGTGAATTGGATACCTTATTTCCTTTTGCTTTTCCTTTACACATATTACCTAATATATACCTATATCTGTCATACAGAATGGTCCGTTGAGATTGTAATTTTTTTCTACTCCACGTTTAATTCAAGAAATGAACATATAACTTTTATTTTATTGAATAATTTTTTTAAGTTATGAGCTTTTTCAATTGTATGTATATATAGGAGTGAAATAATTTTTTTTATTAAATATTTTTTTAAACTTTTTTTTATTTGGATATTACGATGTTTTAGGATAAAATATTGTAAAACACTTTGTATTTTTTTTATGTAAAAGCACACAAATCTAGAAATTAATTGTTTATTTAAAGTAATATAAAAATCTGCACATCATCAACGAACATGTAGAATGCATAAAATATAAGGACTTCGAGAAGATCAATAATAAATATAAAAAATACCGCTAGTGTGCCTATCACTGATCCTTGCGGTATACCAAAATACAATGGAAAAAATTAATATAAAACTTTTATTTTATTGAATTTATGATCTTTATAATTAGTTAAGGGAAGGAAATTGATATATTTTCTAAATATATTTTTAAAACATAATTAATAATAATAAAACAATTATGATTGTCTTGTAAAAACTATGTTATTTTTCATTGTCTAATTTTCTTCACAAAAAAAATGTAAATGAATAAAATCAGAAATATTTGCTTTATATTATTTGCTTTTACAGAAAACCGCATAATGCATCCACTTTTAAATTCATATTATCGAAAATTTACGTATATTTCAAAATACCATTTAACATAACTAAGTGAAGTTGAAAAAAAAATTATAAAAAAATCGCAGTATCAATAAAAATAAATTCCAACAACTTATATATAGTTCAATTGAAAAACCGCAGTAGCAAAAAAACGGAAAAATAATTGAATTTAACTTTCTTCTCTTATCTTGTTATAGAAACTCTTAAAAGAAGAATCTAATTAAACAATGAAAGCAATTTTATTATCCATAATATACTTCTTTTACCTACCAATGTAGATGAAGGAGATTTTTCTATCTATACATATATAATATTTCCCGCAGTTATATACGTATAAAATGGAAATTATTATATATTGCTATTTATATAGACGAATTTAACGAATGCACACAGCCAAGAAGACCTTCGGGATATTATGCAATTTGTATATTATGTAAAGTATATATAGATAACTATATAATATTGTCGTGGAAACTCGCGAAAATTCTATGTCCATCTTAAGAAATTTTACAGAGATCTAAGAGATTTTTTTAAATTTAAATTTAAAACTTTTGAATTATTTTAGATTTTAATAAAACAAAGTAAAAATGTATTTGCTTAAAAATGTAATTCAATTTGGCAATATTTTTCATATTTTGTTGTTTTATTTCTGACTATAATTAATGCCTTTCATTCGCAGGTGATTTTTCTAAAAAATAAATCGCAGTGGTTCGGAAGTAACTTACAGCCGTTGGTCTGCCTATATGACACCAACTGATAGGGTTACTCATATAGTGTAAAAATCCGCCCCATTGATCACCAAAAAAATATAGCTAGTGCGAGTTGCTGACAACACTCCACCTTTGATATAGTCAGAGTTATAGTCGTCAATGAAAACCATGGTATCAGATAGAAAAAGGGTAAAAATGATCCCTATGCTCCCTCGCTTTGGAGTAAAGGACACGATGATGATGATAATTAATGCACTCTTTGCACGCTTTATATTTCTGGTGAGAAAAATTATGTGAGAAAAAAAACTTAAAAGCTTAATAAGTTTATAAATGCAACACTACACCAAAGAAAATGAAAAGTGTTTTGGGTTATTTCTATAATTTGTCTCTGCTACATTTAATAAGTTTAAAAATTCAATATTTTTATTTAAGAAAAACAATATTTGAGTGATTTTTGATTATGCTCATTAAATTAAAAGGCATTTGATAAATTTATCTTTTAAGAATACGGAAAAACAATATTACCGCAAAAAAACATTAAAACAGACTTATGAGTTTTGCAAGTTTTATGATCAAGATATGCAAAAGTATTGAAAGAAACTGATTTTTTTCATCGCTTTCTTTCGGATTCTGCTATAATATATAGAAACATTTTCTAATTAAAGTCTTGAAGATTAAAACAATATGCAAAATAAGTTCATTTTGTATGTATACATTGAGCAATCTGTTTTATATTATATAAGAAATTCTTGCTTCATTTAAATTTTATAGGTAGTTTAGTTTACGATGTAAGGAAAATCCATATTTTTTTGTAATAAAAAAGATGAGCGATATATAGGTAGTTGTATATTATTAAAATTCTATATAAAGAAAATATAAAGAAATCCATAAAAATAAATATTATAAATAATAAAATAGATATTTTTTTTATTCCTATAGACATTAGACGATATGGTTGGATATGCAAATATATAATTTAAGCAATTAACCAGAAAATATTTTAAAATTTAACGTTAATATAGATTTTTAATTATTATAGGAAAAGTCTCTAAAAGTAGAAATCCACGCCAAACAAATTTCGAGATAAAAAAGACTGTGGTTGAAAACTTTCAAAGAATACACTTAAAAGAAAATGTCAAAAATTGCGTAATTTGAGCTTATTATATATACTTTATTGAGAAGATTTTACGAAAATATTGTTTTACTGTGTAATTAGAATGGCCGAATTTAACAATAAAACTTACAATTAGGGTAGTAGCACAATGAATCACATAACCTCAAATGTTATAATATGAAAAAAAAAATGGTTAGGTGTATTATAAAAAAATATTTTTCTCTATAAATTTGTTTTATACACGTTTTTACAATTGAGAATCTATTAAATTGTTTTTCCTTATATTTAGTTAATAATTTTTACAATTCTGTACAACACAATTCGTATTGTAAAATGAAAAAATACACCAAAACTGTTGTTTTGTGAGGTTAGAAATTTGAAATCGTCAGCTGCTAATATAGGTAGAACTTGAATTTGGTTTCAATAAGTAACCAAAGTCTTACTTTCACCAAAAGTATAAATTAATTTTATCTTAAAAAAAATAATTTCATTTAAGAAAAAAAAATTACCTGCTCGACAATTATAATTGAACAATAAAGGTGAATAAACTTTTCTTAAATTTCTATGCGACATAAACGAATAATTTCTGAACAATTTATCATTAAATGGAATAATATAAAATACTAGCAAAAAAAATATGGGTTTAATGCAAAAAAAAAACCAGCACAATAAAATAGCACTTAACAGCAAAAACGTTAAATTTCCAAAAAGTTCAAGTACAATAATAAATATCAGTGTTGTACCAACGACGAAATCTCTCGCCCTTATTCTTCTATATATACATAACTATAAAGACACTTAAAATATGCTGTAAAAGACATTAAACCAAACAAATTCTTCAACAAAAAAAAAAAAAATGCTTTTGGAAAATTATTATTTTTCTTATAGTTTTTCTTTTTTTTTCGTCGTCGTCTTGTTTTTCTCGTCGTTTTACAATGTATATATAAGTAATGTACGTATATATAGGTACAATATTAGGGTATATAAATGTTATATATTTATAGGTATCGTAATTCGTATATACCATATTGCTCTTTTGTCGTCGTCGCCATAGCCATCGTCGTTGTTGTCTGTAAGTAATGTCAGCACTCTGCAGTTATTTTTCTAATAAAATTACGTGAACTTAAAAAAATGTGGTCTCACTGTTAAAAAAATTGATTTTAAAAACTAAAATTGTTACCATTTCTAAGGTTACAATAGTGTTTTTTTAATGAACTTTCGGATTGTTCTAGATTTATTTAAAAAAAAAATTAGAAAGTTGGTGTCAATTTTCATTAAAAATGCAAAAAAACCGAAGAAAAAGACAAAAATTAAATAAATATATTCGATTTCTTTACGCGACAAATTTGTATCTAGATTTGTTTATTACTCCATCAGCTCTATAACAAAAGCTTCTTTGTATTAAACCTTTTTTGTAAAATATTTGTATTCTTCTATATTATGTTTATTGTGTCCTATCGTGAATTGTAATTTTCAGTTGGTTTTCAGTCTATGAATGTAATTTCTTTAAACTTTTTTTTACAGTCACTTGAATTATATACGTAAACTGCAGAAGCAAAAAGCTACATATATACAGAGTTTTACAAGAGACAGAATTGTTTTATTTATATTCTTATATATTTACAACATTAAATATATTTAGGTTGTGCCCAAGTCACAAGTGTATATAATATTTTATTAAAAAAAAAATTATTATAATATAAATAATATATTTTTTTTATAAGAATATTTATTTTGTAGAAGAAGGTATGTATCTTTATGACTTTTCAGTTCTTACTTTATTTAACAAAACTTTTTTTATTGTACCGAATTGCCTTCTAATGTTTCGGCTACTATAATGATTCATACAGGGCAACAACAAAAACTAAAACAATTAAAACCATTTACCAAAAAGAAGTACTAGAAAATAAAAAAAAATATCTACTTTCATCGTGCAATACCACATTACAACTGGAATTTTGACTATATCGCATACAGCACAGCAAAGCTAGAGTTCGCGTATTTCAAAGAAGCAGAAAATAGATGAGATGAAAGAATCAAAATACATGATACCGTGTTTATAAAAAGAACTATATAATTCAGCGTTAACCCTATCACCGCGCGGATGCCATATTGCATCATCTAGCACTGATCGAGGAAAAAAATTCTCACACATTTATTAAACTAAGTTTTGTCATAACTTTTAAGCTATTGTGTAGTCAATGTTTTTACCTATCATATGAAATGATTTTTTTTTCTTTTTTTCTAAATTTTTTTTTTTTATTTGTTTATAGTAAGAAACTTTCAAATCACGGAACTATGTTGCTTCCTAAAGGACGTATCATTTGATATATATCTCTATAGAATCTTTTTGAGTA
>JANSTW010040427.1:0-14652 GCA_027564275.1 Diadocidia ferruginosa | reverse complement strand
TAAACAGCAAGCAGCAAGACATATTTTTCGCTAAGCAGCAGCAGCAAGCAGCAGATTTCAAATCTGCTGGCAGCATTTTCAAATTTAGCGGTTTTTTACAATTATTATAATAATATTACAAACAAATAAAAAATAATTGTGATATGACTGATTTTTATAGCGCGCAACAGGGATCAGGCATTACTGGGTAGCGGATTTCTAAGTGCTAATTAAGTTTTCAAAAACTAAAATCAACCGTTTGATGAAAAAAATTAATAAATTGAAATACTTTCTATAGAAATTGTAGTGGTTTCATCTCCTTTAATGATTTCTAAACGAATTCCGAGGATTCTAAAATTGTCAGAAAAAAGTAAAAAAAAAATCCTAAACTATATGGGATTTTTTTCAAAATCTAAAATCAACCGATTTTTATGAAAGAAATGAATGAATTGAACTGCCTTCTATAGAAATTGCAGTGTTTTTACCTAACGATCTAAACGAAATCCGAGGATTCTAAAACAGCCAAAAAAAAATCCTGAACTATTGGGGATTTTTCCAAAATCTAAAATCCAACGATTTTGATCGAAAAAAGGCACAAGTTGAACTGCCTTTTTTGGAAATAGCACTGTTTGGCGTTCTTTTCTAATGCGAGGATTGTAAAATAGTCAGGAAAAAGCAAAAACGTTATCCTAAACTATGCAAAGGGATTTTTTTTTAAATTGCAGTTAATTGCCTAATTTCATAATTATAATAATTCGCCTGAATGCTGCTTAAAATTTAAAAGTATTAAAATTAGTTTTAATTTAGTTTTTGTATATTGTATTTATTCATTTGTATATATTATATAGGTACTTACCTATAAATTAGCTGTTTTAAAATATTTTTTTAACAAAAATATGAAGTTTTTTTTATATTTCTTTTACACAAGCAGCAACTTTTAAGCAGCAGTAGAGCAATTTTCAGAAATTAGCAGCAGAGACAAAAATAATGCTGCAGCATACTTGAGCAGCAGCAGCACAGCCATTTTTTGTCTAAAGCAGCAGCAAATTAAAAATTTAAATGCTGCCAGCTCTGACACACGGAGCCGCTGAACAATCGAGCTGCTATGTATTTCCATCTCCACACGCACCAACCGATTATGTACAACACGCAACGCAGCTGACTATTCTATGTACATAGCTAGTTTCTATATATTTTACCCCCACCACAACACATCACTCAAAATTGGTTACATATGGGCGAGCGCACGTATAAATACAGAAGCAAACAGAAGAAAAAATCACTTCTATGTTGAACGTTAACGACTGCGTAAGGTGCCGAACCAGACCAACCGTTAACTGTAGACATAGAAAGAAGCGTTGTTTTGCGACCTCCGAGAAGCGATGGTTTTTACCGTCCTCTCAACTATTTTAAGTTTATTTTGTTAAATTGTAAACCTTGTAAATTAAAGTCGTTGTTTTATCTTTTTTTTATAATAAAGATTGTGTATTTAAAAATTCTACAAAAAAAAATCGTCTTTTTATTCCGATGGATATCGGATTTTGGTCCGCTTAACCTGATTGCCCCCATCAGTACTTAATATTACTTATACGATTGAAAGGACAATACAAAATATATTTTTTGGTGAAATATTTGAGAAACATTCTTGGTAATATGTTAGCGAAAAAATATTATTGACATTTAAATAAATTAAATTAAAAACAGGCAATTTTATCTCATGTTTTACCTTTTCAAAAAAAATCAAACCTGGTCAGAGGGCCCCCAATTTTTTATTTGCCTAGGGCCTCCGAAGACCATAATACGGCGCTGATCGTGCTTAATGTTTTTTTGCGACTGCCAGATTGCTCTATACTCTATTCCTTTTACCGTCGTGTTAGACACTCTAAGAACTGGTTCAAGGCAACAAAATGGCATTTGTCTTACCAGTTCGTCCGCTTTTTCATTTGCTTCTTCATTGGAGCTACTAGAGGATAGCTACCCTGCTCACATTATTCTCTACTGGGTATGATGACCATGTATGTTTGGCAGAAAATAAAGTATGGAGTAGTCCTGTCAGCTGGTATCCCTATTTCGGGGACTCTCTCAACAGAACACTCTCTATTTGACAGAGTCTATAATTTAAGTTCGTTTCATATACCATTGCTTGTTAGCTTTAAGCCTGATATAAGCTCTTCTTGTTTCCTTCTGTATAAAAAGATCCATGGGAACAAGGGAGATGATGGTGTGGTCCCAGCGATACCAATGGAGGCCAGTTTTTAAATTTTGGCCAGCCTCTTGTATGAGATTTTAACGTTTGTTTGAGGCTACTAGATGATTGACGCGTATATAATATTATGTGTCTTATATTCGAAGTATACATCCAGTGGACTATCCTTGGATTCAGTCCACACAGGTTTCCAAAAGCTTTTCTTAATTACTGCATTTATTTAAAAAATATATATTTATATAATATATACAAAATTGGTCCATATAAAGCTCCAATATGAACAATTTTCTTCGATTGGAACGAGTACATTTGTCACAGAAAAGGAAAGCTTATTGAAATCTATATATTTTTAAAGACAAATCATTAAAAAGAAAAGTTTTATCCATACTATTTATATTGAGTGTCAGTCTTAAAAAAGTGTTCCCATATAAATTCAAATAAAACGAAAAAATAAGTGTTGAGATTCAACAAAAATTAGTTGTTTTTAGGATTAAGTTTTATGGGAGATTTCTTTACTGGATTTACCTACAAAAAGTTATCCTGCTCAAATTGTCGAGATTTTTATAATTTAATTGCAAGTTCAAATTTACTCAATTCGATTGGAACTTGGAACGTACTTTATCGAGCTTTAATTAAAAAAAAATGTATTAAGAAATAATTTATATATTAAAAGATGAGTGTTTTATTGATTTGTTAATTTATGCACATAAAATTGCTCTTAAGTTCATATATAGAAATCTTAAAAAAAAATATTGCAACCTTTAGTTTTTAATAAAAAAAAACGTCGAATTTTTTTTTGTAACTTCCATTATTGAAAATTTTCAATTATGGTCATCAAATTATATAAGTAAAAAAAAGAACCTTAAGAAAATATTTCAAAATTCAAAATTCGCTTTCAAGGTGCAATTCTTCATCATCGAGCAAAAGTATATTATAATCTTATATATTCCATGCTTCAATTAGAGAAATCTAAAATTCAATTAATAATATCGAAAACAATTTGTAAACAATGATGAATATAATAATACACTTTTTGTTTGCCCGCTCAAAAATAAAATGTAAATAATTATAAATTAATAGTAATAATGGTAATTGATGGTTTAGACTTTAGAGTGCTATATTTATAGAAAAAAAAATCAGAAATATAGAAAATAAACTTGAAACTTTCAATTATACAACCTACTCCACTTTTTTCGATTTTTTCTATAGAAATATTATATGTAATATAATTTACAAATTTTCTTACAATAATAACAGAACAACAACAAAAATCGTTAAAATAAACGATATGTAATTTGCGATATTATGTATTTTATTATAAACAATTATTTTCAAAACCTAAAAGTAGCTTCATCATGGTCTATAATTTAATATAATAGAATATACGAACATAAACTCTTTAAAATCAATGAATTGGAACGTATACATATCATTGCGAAATTGGTAACAATATTTAAAAAATAACAACAACAAAACTAAAACACAAAACATTAAATTATTCAAAATAAATCAATGCAAAAGATCCCAGCAGCAGCTCGCATATATTGAGTTATGAACGATTCAAATAGATTTACAAAGAATCGCGTAACTTTATTGATTTTCAAATTCAACACAATATTTTGTGTTTGTCGTTTTTTTTGTGTTAATTATCGTTAATATAATCGCCAATTTTGAATATTTTAAATATTTTTCATTAATAAATATAACCTACATTAATTATAATATATTTTAAATATTAATAATAGAAATTTTTTTAATAATAAAAATTATCGCTATATTTCAAAATTAACAATATAAGTTATGCTGTGCGTGTAACAAAAGGAGGCCTCACAATGGGTTACAATGAAAGGAAAAATTGGTTATTGATACAGTTTTTTAGAGCGACATAATTATTTATGTCAGCAGTTAACAAAAAACTATCAATATAACTTTTATGACTTATGTTAGTTAGATTGGTTAACAATTCAAATAGTTTAAGGACAAATCGTTGCTGTTTTTTTCGGATATAAAGAAAATTTAAGTCATCCGTAAAATTGTATATATAAATATTGACAAATGCTTTATTTTAAATCCCCGGAAGCAACTAACTATGTATACGTTAATATATAGCAAAAACTCTTACGTAAGGTATATGTTGAGGTACCGACAGAAGCATAAAAATGCCTTTAAATTTTCTAATGATTTGGGTTTTTTTTTTACAATTTAAGCTATAAACTGCAAAACATTTGTAATAACCATATTATTATGGTATAGAATGTTACAGCTTTTAAAGCTAAAAAAGAAGGTTTTTTTATGAATTGCGGTTTAGCTACGGTAAAAAAAAAGTAAAATGTTGTAACTTATACAATATTTTCTGGTTGCATTATAATATTTAGCTAAACATACATAACTATATATGAAACCATTAAGGTAATAATAAATATGTATATATAAGAGAAAGCCAATTACCGACAAAGTTAAACTTTATATGAACATTTTATATTCCAATTATTATTATTATTATTACTTACCTACGAATGTACATTATGCGCATATATAATATAAGACCAAAAGTATAATAAAATTAAGTTTTTTATTCTTATTATTTATGGACAATGATTCCGATACATATAATATGCATTATTATTAAAAAAAATCAATATAATTTTTATTGTCTAAAACAATTATTTTTCATTTTATTTACAGTAATTAATGAGTCCAATAGAAAATTATGATCCTGGCCCTATGCAGCTCCACTCAAATCGATATGTGGACAATAAGCAAATCCTATGCCAAAATGAAAACAAATATTTATATTGTCGAAAACATCTTAATGAAAAAATCCTAAATAAAGATTTTAAAACATTTTATAATAACCAGCAAAACATTGTTATCGACCAAAAGGCGGCAATAATTAAAACAACTGCCACAGTAGAAAGTGCCGACTCCACAACAACAGTTGTTGTGACGCCCAGACGATGTAGCAATCGATCGAGACAATTATTTGGCATACAATTAGAGGTAACCAGCCTATTACTCGAAGCCGAACGACGTAAACTATCTGTGCTGCAGAAAGAATTACAGCTAACCCTACAAGATGGCCAAATTAAAAAGGCCGAAGAACAATTGAAACAGGAATTAATTTTAGCTATTTCGTAAGTTTTTCAAATAATCGTTTTTGGCAAATAAAAATGTTCCATCCTTTTCCAGACGTATACAAGTACAATACGATTTATTAGAAAAAGAATATCAACAGCATGCCATTGGAAGACTTCGATGCACAAATATTCGTGGATTCGGAAAGGTGAGTCATTTATATATTTGTTTCTTATATTAAGAGTCAATGATAGCTTTGTAAGGGATATTTTTTTAAAATTATCCAATCGAGAGGCCATTTTACTTTTACTTTCTAGTTTTATGACGAAATTTTGAAGTAAACAAAAATTATTGAGCAAAATATCAGGGGAAAAAATATAATATCTAGTAAAAAAAGAATTTTTGTAAGTAAAAATAAATATCTAGTAATAAAATCATGGATATAGGAAACTAACAGGATACATTATATTTATTATTATATATACATCTATGAATAAAATTCTTTAAATATAAATAGAATGTCTAGTAAAAAAAATTGAATTAAAAAAATGTTTTATGATGCCCTGAGTCAGACAAACTAAACGGGAATGTCCGTCCGTCGGTCTGTTTGTCTGTCCGAAAAATATCAAACACATGAAAGTTGTACACCACTGGACGGATTTGCAAAAAATTTGGTAGGGGTGACTTCTTTTATCTTCAATAACCATTGACCATGGAAGAAGTTCCAGAGTTATCTGATTTGATTGAAAGAAACATTGATGACGGTTCTAGTGAAATAAACAGAATAGTTATTGGTCACAGTTATCCTCCTTTTACTGGTAATTTATGAAATAATTCTGCTAGTGAGTGCAATATTGACGATTCAGATATGGATCTTGGGTGGTCCATAGGCGAGAATTATTTCACTTGAAATTATCCGTTTGGCAGAAATCATTCCAGATATTAAATCTGTCATAGTTGCATGGCTTATAGGCGAGAAGTGTGTCACCTGAAATTATCCATTAGGCAGAAATCATTCCAGTCCATATATGAAAACTATTGGATTTGATGCAGATGTAAAAGAACATGCACCTGTGCTGAAATCTACAATTAAACCTATAATTGAGATCAGAAGTATACAGGGCAAGACAAGCAAGATAAATTCAGTTAAGTCTGGATTTATAAATTATAAACTTCGATCTACACCAGATGAAAGAAAACTGATGCTGCATTTACACCAAAATCAAAATGCTTGATATTACAAAAATTTGAGCAAATTTGTAGATTTTCACAGCATCAATACATAAGACAGAAATAAGTTGCAAACGAGGCGGACGGTTCTAAGGTTAAAATGGCATAAAAATATGAGAATAGATATAGAGAAGGTTTTTTCCTAATAGGCGGATTTGGCCCAATTTTGTTGGAGGTAGATTTTAGTAGTCGTATACTCTAGAGTTGCATTTGGGGTCTTTAGGAAGGAAGGGCTCCCATACGATTTTCTTTTTGTATAAATGACAGCAATTTTTTCGAAATTGTATTTTTAATGTAATCTTATTATCATATTTTACATAAATTACATTAAAAATAAAATTTCGAAGAAATTGGTTGATTCGGGGTATTAGACCTAGGCAGTCGATATAGAAAAAATGTTTTATCAGTAGACGCATTTGATCAAATTTTGGTGAGGGTGAGAGTGAGTTTTTAATGATCCTTTACTCTGGGATTGAATTAAGAGTCTCCAGGACAAAAGTTAAGGATGGTGCCCATACGATTTTTTTTAAATATGAGAATATAAACCGTTTTACGGCATTTGTTTAATTTTATTATTTATTATTATAGATTTTTGTTAAGGATGTTCCAACATCTTCGGTTATTTATATTGATGATTTTATATTGATTAATTTTGGTGTGGATTTTTGCTTTGTTTTATTTTTCTTATTAGGGGACTGCCGCTCTCGAATCCTTGCATTCTGAAAACCTTAGAACTAAAGTTGTAGCCCTTGCCAAGACTTCTCATTTGACATCACACAACTCTATAGGGGTTATTTATATTTCAATATTTTTCATACTAACGTTAAGCCCCTCCCATTTTAAAGATGTACCCCTACTTAAGTTTACACTACAAATTTTTTTTATTTAGCCATCCTTTCATTCTGATTATTTGTAGAATTAAATATGGCATTTAAAAACTTGTGCATGTATACATTTTAAACCCTTCCCCTTCGAAAGGGGTCCGACGAGCGTCGCAAACTCCAAGAACAAACGTTGTTTATAGGGGAGACCCCTTCAGTGACAGGGGGGTTTTGGGGGTTCAATATATTTTTTTTTAAATAAATTTTTAACAACAAAAAGACAAAAATCGTTCAAAATTAATTATTTAAGTTAGTAAGTTTTTGGAAGAAAATTATTATAGGTAGTAACTAGTAGGTACTTATATTATAGGTATACCCTGCAGGTAAAAATGATTGATTTTAAAGCAATTTTTCCTATATTTCCATATAAAAACAGATCTTGCAAAAAGTGATAATTTTTATTCAATATCAATATCAATATCAAGAAAATTAAATGAAAATTGCAAAAACAAAAAAAATACAAGCAATTATATACCGCACATATGTACGTCTGGTTATACATATAAAAATAAATTGTTTTTTTTACGATACTTGTTTATAGTTTATTTAATTATACTTAAGCATATTATAATCTAACACATAATATTGTTTGTATATTATATAGCTGCGTTACTTCCGAAAATTTATATATATGTAAACCAAAACAAAACATGATCAACCCTAAAAATCAAAACATTAAACATTTATTTATATATATACTCAATAACATTACATACAAAAGCAGACAATCTTGAAATTCAAAAAAGTTCATACCTACCTATATAGTATAGAAAATTGGAAAATCGTTTTTCACACATCGATATATAGCCAGAAAGGTAAAAATGTTGTTGTTTTGTTTTTGTGTGTTGTGTTACTACAGCGCAGAAGTACAAAAAGAAAATGGAAAATTATTTCTATTTAGGATATAAACCAGCACACTCCTTTTGGTATACATTTTTTTTTTCTCTATGTGGAGCTGAGCTGTCTACAAAATTTACAAGAAATAAATGTAAACAAATAAAGATTTTTTGGATTTTTGTTCATTTATGAAAATACATTTTTTTTTAATATATTTATTCATTGCAAAAGAATTTTCAATAAAAAAACGTGTAAATTATTTCGTGGTGATATGGATTTTGTTGTTGTTAATAACGAATGCGCCATTATTGATTCGATTTTTTTTTTGTATAAGAAAATGTGAAAAGTAAAAAAATTAAATTTATTATATAGTGAACTCTGTCAAGATGGCTGAGCAATATAATTTATAAGGAAAAGGGGTTAATTTTTGTCCTTAATGTGTCTCTATATGTGCGTTAGAAAATTTCCCTGTTTATATTTACGTGTTGTGAAAATTATTCTTTTGTTTATTTAAACAAACAAAAAGAAAATGTGATAAATTCGAAAATTGTTTTGTTTAATAAACTTAATCTATATAAACGCGCGAGATGTTGCACCAGGAAAAAACTGAAGCAACAAAATTACATAATGTTGTTGATAAGGACAAAAATAAACGGATTAAACCAGCCGTACCAGTTAAACCAACATTTATTCCACCACCACCTCAGAATCGACAGTCAACCACCGTTTATGCAGCCGGAATTCACCAAAACCAGCATCATCGAACAATATCAAATGATCTAGGTGATTCTAGGGCACATTGTTCTACAGCAAAGTCTGCAATTCATAGTTTTTCAGAAAAAAATCAAACGTCTTATGTACCATCATCTCCAAATATTGGTTGTACAAATGATTGTTGTGGTATTTTGTTGCCATCAAATCAAACGCATGCATCTTCGTCGTCATCGCCATCTCTATTAACAAAAACGCACATAAATTTCAAAACTCCAGATTTTACAGACAAATCGCAAACAATGTCTGCATGTGATTCGACAAAAATCAATACGGATAGCAGGTGTTTAACACCAAACATAAGTTTAAGTAAAAAAGATACCACAAATATGGACAATGATAAGCGACAATTTCATAATACGGCCAAAATATTGCAGAAAAAACTGTCGTCACCGTTAATGATAAAGAAAAAACTAAATATTGAGCAGCAACAACAAATCTCCCAACAACAACAACAGCAATTACCAACAACGTCCTCAACATCAAACCGTATTCCACCACCAAAATCACCAGCCGCCATAACATTCCAAAATTCATTCTTTCAACAATCCTCCAAGCAATTGGAACAAATGTTAGCCCAACGATTAGAAAAGGAAAATCGAGTTTTACAACAACAAAATTTGCAGCAACAACAAAGCTGTAACAATAAGAAAAAACAACGTTCAGCTTCAACATCATCGTCGTCATGCAGTTCATCTAGCCAACAGCAAATTTCAGATTTATCAAATTCAAATGAATCGAGCATATCGACAATGCAGAAACAAATTCAACATAAATTACACGATGAGATGAAATTACATTGCAAAACAATTCAGGAAAAGCATTTAATTGAGAAACGATGGCCCCAACAGCACTATAAACCAGTCACCACAACCGCCACTGATGATGCAGTGGTAATATTTTTAAACATTATTTTTCTTAACAGTTGAACAAAAAATATTTAACTATTTATTATGCCTCATATACCAAAGAAAACTCTATATAGATTTCCTATGATGGAAATCCGCATTACTAAGCAACCCACTTGCCCCATCACAAAAACCAAACATAGTACAAAATATTAAGATCCCCAACTAAAATGTATGTATTGTGCTAAAATAGGTCAAATAGATACAATTTCTTTTGTATGATAATAAAGTACTCATAAATCTGTGGTCATAAGGCAAAAATAAAAAAGAGGAATTGAGCGTTAATTTTTTTTTTATTATATACAGACGTATATTATTAAAATTTAATATTCGAAAAATATGTTTCAATTATTATATGTATATTTATGAATTACTAAAAATATTTATAAATTTAAATTTTTTATGAAAATTGGAGTTATTTTGAAGAAAAAGATTTTTTGGTAATTTTCCTCGGATTTAGTATAGAAAGTAAACAGAATTTGTTGCTCAAACCATGGGCTTTTCAAATGAAATTCTTTGAAATTCATGTATTTAGAGAGATTTTATTAAAATCTTATGTTTTTTTAGAAACTGAAGTGATTTTGATGATTCGGAGATATTTTCAAGAATTTATCAAGAATTCAAAAGAAAATTGATGATCATATATCATATAACTAATAAAGTTTAACAGTAAAATTTGTTTATATTTCTTGTTGGTTGGTTGGTTGGTTGCAGTGGCAGGTCCAGCAAGACGAGCTAGACCACCATTAGCAAAAAAAATCCACCTTGTGGAATTGAGGAAACCCAGGAGCTCCCAGATTTCCGTGACAGCTAGCTGAGCTAGGTCCGTAAGTATGTGATTTCCTAGAAAACGAAGTCTAGTCCTGCAAATAGCAGGGCAATCACAAAGAAATTGTTCGATTGTCTCCGGTTCGTCCACAACACAACAGCTGCGACACGAACCGTTGTGTGGGATGCCCAATCGAACCGCATGGATGCCGATAGCCCAGTGTCCAGAGAGAATCGCAACAAGTCTGGAAATATTCAAATTATTTCCATTTAAGTTTAGAGTCTAAAATTAAGCCCAGATACTTAGCCTTGAGGCTTAAAGACAGTGTAGAACCACCAATTTAGGGGGCAACCACACAGAAATTTTCGTTTTGGTAGTAAAAAGCACCAGAGTAGTTTTACTGGGGTTGACAGAGACCGCATTCACTACAATGCTCCAATGCCCTCCCTCCTCCCCCCCCCCCCCAAATAAAGAGATCTTAGCTTTTAGTAAATTCTTTTAAAATTTCTTGATATTTTGAGAATTTATTAAAATCTCAAAGTTTTTAAATTAATTAGACAAAATGTTCAATGACATTTTGAGATATTCTTAGGATCAAGAATTCAAAAGTTATTTGATATTAAAGATTTTTTGAAAATAGTAGAGAATTCTATGAAATCTTGAAGTTTTTCATGAAAATTAAAGGTGTTTTCATGAAATTATAAGATATTTATTATGACTAAAAACGAATTTGTTTAAATTCATAAAGTTTTCTGTACAAAATTTTATAGGATTGAATAGGAATTGAAAAGTCATGGGATGACAGAATTTTCTGGAAATTTCTTTAGTTTTCTTGTAAAATAAAGGGAATTTTATTGGGCGACAGAGCCTAACCGGCAGCTGCTCTCAGATGGCTTAATTAATTATTTAATATTTATAAAAACTGCACATTTTTGTACTGTCATTTACTGATTCTGTTCTGTTCTGAATTAAGAGAAATGAAAATGATGATGATGAATGTTTGATATACATTTTTTTGTCTTTTCCGTTTACTTCTACGCATTATATATTAACAAAAATATGTAATACCATTTTTTCAAACTTTGACAATTTACATTTGGAAAAATGACTTAAAAATAGGACATTTTACGAAATTTAAAATATTAAAAAACTTTGACTAAAGTATATACTTAATTCGTTTGGCCAATTATTTTTGGGTCAAATGCGATTAGTTTTCAATTTGGAAAAATTACTTATTTAAACGTAAACAAAGTTTTTTAGTGACTTAACTGTACTTAAGTCAATTTTCCAAATTTTGTTTTCCAATATTACTTATAATTATGTCGAATTATGCCTATGGAAAAATGATTTAAACTTTAAAATGATGTTATTTCTGTTATCAAAAATAGTATCTAAACCGTTTCCATGACAAAAAGATTCAACCAATTTTCTTTTATTATTTATCCATAATTCACAATTTTAAAACGTAATACTTTTTTAAGAAACACTTAAAACTAGTTCAAAAAACTTTGAAACGATTTATCCCGAAATATTATTTTTTTTGCTTATGTCACTTTTCCTTGTGGCTAGAGAAATATTTTAAATGTAGGTAATCTTAATGTTTATAATACATAAATCGAAATTTTTGGACTTCAAATTTTAGAATTCGTTTCTTAATTTAATTAAATTATTTATTAATTGAAATAAAATGTTGATAAAAAATAATTTTAATTTTAAACAGATTTTTCTTAAATTTATAAAATAATTATTTATTACACAAACTTGTTCATAATATATTTCTTAGACTGGATGAAACAATTGTCGCAAAACTATGTTTAATTGATTAAATGATTACAATTTTTATTAATAATTAAGATTATAAGATTATTTCTTTTAAAAATTAAAATTATTTTACAGTTTTCGACATAACAACAAAGAACATTATGCAAAATCTCCTAATGCCTTTATTATTGTCAAATAATTAATTGTATCTGTTTATTTCAGAGTAACCGAAGTCAACCAGCAATAGGACTTAAACAAACGCCAAAATTACGGGTATGTAATGTATATTGAATAAGAAATGTAGTTATTTTTTTTTTCATATAAATATTGCATAAACCATTATTTTTAATTCGTTCAACTCAATACATTTTTAATATTTTTAATTTTGCAATATTTCTATATAAAACCGCACAATGGCCAAAATAGAAGTTATTAAAAAAGAATATTTATGAAGAAAAATACAAAAAAAAAATATTACGTAAAATGCATTGGCGCAAAGAAATTACAAATATATATAAATTTATTATTCACAAAAAATGAGGAAAAAAACATCAAAAATAATCGCGCCAATGATTTCAAAAAATAAATGACTTAAGCTCATTTAGATTATAATATTTTTTTTTCTTCAAATGCATGTTTTTCTTCGGTTTGTTATTATATCTTGAACAAAACAATGTTTATAGAGAAAAAAAACCCAAACAAAAAAGAGGTTTTTTACAACTTTATTCGCTTCTATATAATAATAAATGTTCAAACATATAACATTTTTCATTCATAATAATAACTACAGAATATTTATAAATCGATTATATTATATATTTTATTATCTAATATCGCATTTATGTATAGGTACATATAATATAGACTATAGTTATGTAGTAAATTTCATTTTTAATAATTTTCATATTATGTAATAAGAATAGATTAGCATTTTTTAAATAGTGAAGAAATTGCTAAAGAGTAACGGTTTTTCTAAATGGAAAATATTGAAAAAATCTAATGACAATCTACGCTATAGTAAACTTTACAATTTCTTTTATACTTACAAAAGCAAATTTAAAATGTTTAGAACAATTTATAAGAAATTATTTATATTACATGACATATTATATATAACGCCCAAAAGCTTTTAAAAACTAAAAACCATTAAAATATTTAAACATAGCGCCCTGTGCATATAGGAAAAGTTGGAGCTTATCCATGGCAGAGCCCGCAGCGTTGACTTTTTAAAATTCTGCACACGGCAAACAAAAGAAAATAATTTTTCAAATATTTTTATTTAGCCTGCGGTCCTTTTTAGTTTTTTTTTTAAACAAAGTATTTTTATTTCCAATAAAACTTCTTTATTTTATTACCGATTTAACGTTTCGTCCAGTATTATGGACATCAGCGGAAATACTCTAGAATATATTAACATTTAAACCCGTTAATTCGTTACGTGGTGTCTTTACAAAACTTAAAGACCCTATACACCTACTGAGAAGCTGACTAATGTTGTTTATAGGATTCCTTGTATGGGTAATGGGGACGAAGTTGCGTCATGTGATCTGTCGTATGTAGGTCAGACAAAGCAATATCTTGAAAAGCGTTTGATGAATCATAAGAATGACTTGAAGAAGGTTAATGATCCGTCTATCCCTAAAACGGCATTGATGGATCATTTCCATTCTGATAATCATTACCCTGATTTCGAATCGGCATTGGGAATTGGATACAGAAATGAATTATAACAAGCGGTTAACAATTGAAGCTTTACATATTTACATTCAAAACACAATCAATATTAAGAGAGATACTGACAATATTGCTGCAGTATATTTTGCATTAGTTGAAGATGACAATCCAAAAAAAAAAAAAAAAAAAAAAAAGAAACAGAACACGTACACAAACAAACACTTACTTACAGGCACCAAACCCCAAAAAAAGACGCTTATCTTGACGATGGTACTGAGATTGTCTAGTAACAAAAACAAATGTAATTTATTTTATTATTTTAATTATTTAATATTTTTTAATTATTAATATTATATTTTTTATAGATTAAAGTGGTTAGGTCCTTCAGACATTTGTTGTGTTTTATAGTTATGTAAGATTAAAACTATTTTAATTATTGTAAGTACAAATTGTATTTTTTCCTATTAGCACATACATAAGTTTTATAACGTTTTTAAATATTCTCGAGTATTTCCGATGATGTCCATAATACTAGACGAAACGTTAAATCATTAATAAAAT
>JANSTW010040416.1:0-14653 GCA_027564275.1 Diadocidia ferruginosa | reverse complement strand
ATTTTAGGTACCAGCCAATCAGCGCTTGTTATTGGTACCATTTCATATACAAATTGTTGTTGTAAATTCGAGTTGGCTACTCGCATTTGACTACCATAAAGACTCGCTAGCTTATAGAAATGGTCGAAACATGCAGCATTAGCGAATTTTTAGTGCTCTTTCGAAAAAAGATGTTGATGGAATCGGTTACTCATATCTTCTGATAACAATTCAAGATGGCGCCATTTTTTAGGATATTTTTGTTAATATCTACGAAACCAAAAACTTTATAAAAAATTCTGTAGGTATCCAAATTATAGAAAATAATAAGTTACTTAGTTTCGTTAGTCGTTTGTTTTGCATTTCGAGTCTCTGGATCAAAGGGAAGGTGGGGCTCCCAAACCATTTTTTGTGTATACAAATGATATGAGATTTTTTTAAAGCTCCAAATGGCATTTAACTAATTTAGAATAACAAGGTTACCATATTTTTTTTAGTATGACGTCATTACTTCGCAATAAATTTTTATTCAAACTTTTACATACATAAACATTTTCTTCTAAAATTTATTTATTAGCTACAAAAATTGATTAATTAATCAATTTTAATTATTGATTTTTGTCTTTTTATTGTTAATTAATTACAAAAAAAAAGATATGTTGTAGCCTGCCACGACGGGCGCATAGGAAAGATCTTTGTTTTTGAGTAAAAAAAAAAATCGAGGTGGTACGATTTTCTGTTGTGAGTTCTTTTTCAGATTTCATCAATTTAAAAAAAAAGAAAAACTATATTCTAGATTATTGCAAAGGAATTTATCGGTAACGGCAAAATGTATTTGCATACGAAATTATTCCAATTAATTTACTTTAAAATACCAAATAGGAAACATTAAATATTATTACTTATCCCCTTATAATAAAGTGTAGATGAATAGCTAACATACCATATAAGTAATTTACCTATTAATTATTGTAATAAATCAAAATAATGTTTTCCTAATAAAGCAATAATAATAAGGAAAAAGAATAATTAATTAATTAAAAAAAAAAAAATTTAAATGAATAAAATAATACACTCGCCAAAAAATATACATCATACAATATAGTAATAGAGTAAAAAACTATTCGTAATTTAATTAGATTAAATTAAACGGCACACTAGCTAGCTTTATAGAACGTCGAAGACGTCACATTGCTTTGCATTGAAAAATAACTAAATAAATTGCAAAAAAAACGTAATTTATTTTTACAATATTTAATATAAACTTGCACCGCCTTTTTTCCATATTATAATGATGCAAGCTACATATATGCAATATATGAAGCTCGATATTAAGTATCTCACATCAAAATATTATATAGTTTTTAGACTATAGTAGATAATTGAATTATTTATAGAGTCGAGTAACCAGCGGTGGTTAAACGAACAATGTTTCCGTAGACATGAAAAATCATTATAGTTTTTTTGCGGTACAAGAAAAATGTATCTTGTTCTCACAAAATTGTTTTTTTTTTCAAACTTCACAATTTAGCAATATATTAAATTTTAAAGAACTTTATTTTCGCTTAGTTTTTGAATTTTATGAGAAAATTGTAGAATGGCACAATTATGAATCAAAACATATCGAAAATTTAAATTCAATTTGAATGAAATTTTGTACAGACACCGTATTTTGTGTCAACTCTTCAAGTTTTCTATATAACCATGTTTGATTAAACTATAGAATCAACATTGAAAACAAAATATAAGAAACAACTTCTTTTGAATTTTTTTTTTGATAATTCGATCGATTGCAAGGAATTCTACGTGAACATTTTTAAATAAGAAGAAATATAAGAAGAATAGAGCTTCAAGAAATACGCACCAATCAGAAGATTTTAGCAAACAATACCATTTTAAGAAATATAAATGAAAATAATGAGAAAAAAAGGAAGAACAAAGAGATAGAACAAAGAGGAAGACACGAAAGAAGAAGCTATAAGAAATAGTTGATGGAAATAAGGATAAAGAGAGGGAAGAGAGAAGAGAAATAAATGAAGAAATGGAAAAAATAAAAAATATCTAAAATAAGAATAGAAGGAACAAGAGATGGAAAGAGAATAGATGGAAGCAGAGCACAAAAAGGAGAAAGAAGAATGGAAAGCGAGAAAGGAAAAAAAAAGAGTTCTTGGAAACATAGAAGAGAAGGAATAAAACAGAAGATCAATGAGAAGAGAAGATGGCAGAAGAAAGAGGTACAAGAAAAAAAAGCAAAAGAAAAAGGAAAAAAGAAAAGTAAGAAAAAAGAAGAGAACGAAGAAGAAAGAATGCAGAAGAAGAAAGGAGGCAGAAGAAGGAAGAAAGAATAAGTAAGAAGACGAAGAAAAATTGAAAGAATAATAAAAGGAAGAAACGAAGCAAGAATCTGGAAGAAAAGATTAATGAAAATAAGGAAGAAGAGAAAAGTAGAAATAAAAGAAGAAATGGAACAATAGAAGAGATAAGAATTAAGAATAGAAGGATAAGTAGATAAAGAAAACCAGAAGAAAGAATGGCAATTAAGAAAGTCTAGGAAGAAGAGATTGAAAAAAAGAAGTAAGAAGATTCTGAATTAGAGAAAGATAGAAGTAGAAAGTAGAAGAGAACGAAGAAGAAAGAATGCAGAAGAAGAAAGGAAGCAGGGGAAAGAATCTGGAAGAAAAGATTGATAAAAAAAGGAAGAAGAGAAAAGTAGAAATAAAAGAAGAAATGGAACAATTTAAGAAAAGAAGGCTAAGTAGATAAGAAAAACGAGAAGAAATAATGAGAAGTAGGGAAGTCTAGCAAGAGATTGCAAAAAAAAGGAAGAGCATTCTGAAAAAGAGAAAGAAGAAAGACAGAAGTAGAGAAGAGAAGATAAAGAGGGCGAAGACCAATTACAGAAGGAGGCAGGAGAAAGAGGTACAAGAAGCAAGAAGAAAGAAAAAACCGCAGAAAGAAGGATGAGGTAGGCAGCGCAACGCCTCAGAGCCGAAACACCATTTTGGAAAGCACATTTAAGATTGATAATTAGAAAAAAAACTTGATATAATTTCAACCATAATAACAAATTTTGATGAGTTATTGTCGTTTATGGACTAGCCAGTTGAAGTCAGAGAAGTCAGCAATAAAGAATTGCCACTTGAAAACACGATGAAGTCCAAGGGTCTAAATTATTAAATTTTGTTTATAGAAAATCTGTAGAATTCAGAGCTAATAGATGCAAATTGGTCCTTTTTTACGTTCAAATAAAGATGGCGGAATGACCGAAATGGAAAATAATGGAAATAGTTAAATGGGTAGAAGAATTTTACTGAGTAGATCGTTAAAAGTTTATTTCAACCTTATTCCAATATTATTTTTGATTTTTTGGAAATCTTATCGAAGTCTTCTGGAAGTCTTTTGGCAAGTTTTAAGTATCATAAAATTAATAGCAGTAATTTGAAAATAAAAGTCTTTAAAACAAAATATGATTATGAGATTGTCTTCCCGCCCAGCCACAGTATAGTATTCTAATTCTCATAAACTACCAAATATAAAACTTTAAACTTCGCTGGCGATAAATTTCAAAAAATGAAGAAAAAAACTATTGCGATCCGCAGATTATAATTTCAGAAAGACTGGCCCGATGAAAATTTTATCAATTGAATTTTCATTTAATGCCTGTAATTTATGTGATTTATTTAGATTTTACTTTGACAACCGGAAAAACTGCGAGGCAATATTATTGTTTTTTGCAATTTATACACAATATTTACGTCATCAATGTGGTTTTTCTTCTCTAGTATGTTTAGTTTGACAAGACAAGAAAAACGATTTTCTTTTTAACATAAATAAACATTTTTCTTTCAATCATCGCAATCTTGTTGACGATCTTACGATCATGCGCCACAATTAAGTTGTTATAAAAATAGTCTCAATAATCGCAGCGATTAACCTTTTCGTGTACGGTTTTGGGTAAAAAGTACCCATTTTTAAATTCTTAGGTCTGTATTTTTCAGGGACGAAGACAAATTTAAAAATTGAGTTGGTTTGGTTTTTGGTTTTACCGATAAACATTTTTGGTTAAACTCAATTTACACTACACCTATTTTAACATATGCCTCGTTAGGTTTGCGTCTAAAAAACGGTCTTTGGGGCACAAATTTTAAAATATTTTTTAATAATTTTTTAATTGCTTTCAGAATCTATTTTATCAAATGATAATGAATTTTTCTTAAATTTGTTGTTGTTTTTAGACAGGCACATAAGGAGACATATGTTAAAAAAGGTGTTGTGTAAATTGAGCTTTAGAGACAACGAAAAAGGTAAATGCAAAATTAATTTTGAATTACGTAACTATCTGAAGATATCTCATTTTCAATTCGAGTGATGTCATATGGAATCTCTCGCCTTTTCGGGGTATTTTTTTGTTTGGTTTTTCTGTACTTTTTCAATTTTTTCCTTTTACCGAAGTTTTTAATTTATATCCGTATATTATATTATTCTTGCTTTAAATGCCACATTGATATGTAAAACGCTTCTAAAATAACAGATTTCTTCCTCAGCTAGATAGAAACATCTTAATCACGAAACAAGGTATCTGTAGTATAAATCATCTTTAATTTGATGTATGACTATATATAATACACTAGATTTAAATGATCATCAGATACCTGATGTACAAAATACTCCTAACAATTGTTATCTTCGTCCAATAAGAACTTCCTGATTATATGAATCAATAAGACTTTTCATTTGATTTATTACTCCATATATTATTTTGAATCTAAAACGAGCCGCAGATTGTTAATGTTTAAAATATTCCTATGATACTCTTACGGCTAATAGAAACTTCATGTTCTTGAAACTTTATACCCATCAAAAGAACATTTTGAAAGATGTATGACTGCATATAATTATTCTCTGAATGATCAGATAACTTATGTTCGAAATACTCCAATATACTTTATTTTTCCCTACTCCTTTAATAGAAACTTTCTGTTCAGATTTCACTGAACTTGATACAAATTAAAAGAACCTTTCGTATGACTTCAAATATTTATATAAATTATTCTTTAAGTACTTTATATTGAGATATTAAAACTTTACATTTTTGATATCAGTACAAAAGAACTACCACGAAGTGGCGGGTAATGCCATACGGCATCAGTTCTATATATATAGGAGTTGTATGAGTGGGATTGAAAATCTGTCAATGCAAAAACTCCTTTTTAGTCATTATCAACAATATCTGCAAGTTTAATAAAAAGTATACTTTTTAACCTTTCGCGGTGATATGGTTAAAATAAAAAAAAACATTTTAAATTAAGCAGTTTAAAGATATATCAATTATATTATTGATAAATTACATATTAATTCAAAAATAATTGTATAAAAGCATAATTTTTAACTTTTTTTTTTAAAGATAAAATCAAATTTTGAATATAAAATTTGCGTTGATACCGCAAAAATTATTTACGATAATCGAACACCAGTACTGCCGGGACATTCTCCTTTCGAAATCATCACCAAATCTATATAAGAGAAGAAAAAAAAAATGTTAGTTCATTTTTTAAAAGATTATAGATAAATTTTAAATACTCACTGGCATTATTTTGACAATTGTAATTTTTCATAACACAAAGACTGCCAAACGATTTCGGTTTTTCGTTTTGCAATTGTGGATCTCCGGCACAGATTGGCTCATATTCCATGGTACAAACGAGTTCACATGCTTTTGGTGTTTTTTGAAATTTACTATCTGCGCCCATTACCACCTGTGCGGCAAATAGAATTGCTAAAAAATAGTTTTAAAAAATTAATTAAGATAATTAGATGTTTATTATATATAGTTTATTATATTGATATGTATCAATGAACATATATAAAGTCGTGTATATGAATAAAAATATTTTTTTCTCTTCAAAATTATCTATTTTTGATATTATTTAATTATATGCCTCGCTGTTTATAATAATTATATTTTTTTATTATACCCAGAATAATGATATTCGATATATGTATACCGAGAAACATATAATATAAAAACGAATTTAAAGAGTCGAATTAAATTTTTCTATATCATATATATAGTTCGTGCCCTTCTGATCACCAAAAAATATGGACAGTGCGAGTTGTTGATGACGACACTCAACCTTTGATATGGCCGTCAAGGTATAGCAACAAATAGAAAAAATGGTTAAATTGGTCCATATGCTCCCTCGCTTTGGAGTAAAGAACATGATGATGATAGTTGATATCAGGCCATTATATATCACTGCATGTTTTGTCATCAAAAAAGACTTGTTACCATCAATATTTCTATATTTGATGGTATATATAGAAAATAGCTATCCTTTATGTTAGTGTTAGTTTGTTCCATTGCGAGCGGACAACTCAAAATTTACAACAACAATTTGTAAATGAAATGTTCCTAACAACAACAAACAAATTGCATTTTTGTATTGATTAATACCCCAACCAATCAAAAACATCGACACTGTTGGCCATTCGCAATTAAACAAACCAAGATTCGCTAATAAAAAAGTGGTAATAATAATTTGTCTATGCTACCGCTAGCTTTGCAGTAAAGGACATTTTGCTTTAATTTATAATTGAGATGTTACATTAAAAAACAATTTTTGAGGTTTACCGCCAATATTATAATAACATTTATTAATTTTCGTTATACTTTGTATATACCTATAGTTCAGAATATACGTGAGCTAATATAAATAATATAGAGAAATTAAAATGACCTCTAAAATTATACCGGAAAATGTCATTATAAATTTGAAAATTAAAAGTGTATAAACATTATTAATATTTAATGCGAATTTTTTTATTACTATTTTGATGTTTTAATCAAAATACGTATAGATACGTAAATAACTCTAATTTTATAATAATTTAAAACGCAGCAGCATCTCCAATAATATTAACATATAAATTGGACACTGGAGACAGTGTGGCTTTTATCTATACAGAATATTATAATTTGTTGCAATTTTTTTTATTGTAGGCAACAATATTATTTGATAATATGTTGTTCGGCCTCTCTAAAATTTTAAATAAACCGATTATTTAAATTCCAACCAATTTTTTTAAATTATATTTTCTTATTATTATAGTCGTAATGCGACATACTTAATATATCAGTATATGTATAGACGCCACTGGTTTATAGGTATATATTAATTACTTTACAAAAAAAAATATATTGCGATGACTAACTAAATATTATTTGCAAATATAATTTACCTTGATTTTTTTGCAAATATATAATTTATTTAAAGTAATATATACGATTTAAGTGATCTCTACTATAAACAGAAGATTGAGTATAGGTACTTTAGTTAATTTAAACACACAAATTTCTACTAAATTTCCTCTTTTAAATAAAATATTAAATATTTGCACACCAATTTACTTAATCAAATATTAACTTCGAAAATAATCGAATTATCGTATTTATTTATAATTATTTGTTATAAACACTCAAAAATATTATTAATTTTTTAATTCAAAAACCTGCTTCTTAATGTATGAATGTAAAAAGTATATATAATTTTATATCCTTTTTTTATATGCCACATAAAATTGTTTTTTTTTGTAGTTAATAATAATAATTAAATAAAATACAAGATTAGTTTTTATTATGTGGAAATAATAAACATACCGAATAATCCTACTAATAGAATAGACTTCATGATGATTAGATTAATAATAATAATAAACTGTTTCAACGAGCTGTATAGTCTGCCACAATAAATGTTTATAACTAACGAACTTATTCAATGCAGATCCAAATCTCAACTGAAATTTATCAAAATATAAAATGTTCAATTTGATTTTAATTTTAAAATTTGTAACTATATGCTGAAATATAAGTTGAGTACAGTGCGATTATATTAATAAGCTTTCCCTGTCTCATAAACCCAAGATCTTTAGGTTTCATATGCATTTAGTTGGACTTGGAAGCAAAATTCATTCAGTTAGAATGATTTCATTAGCTAACTATTCAGTACAGTGCGACATGATCGTGTAAGGGAACGTGGTGGAGGAATAATAATGTACCTTAATGAAAAATTAAAATAATAATAAACAAGAAAGGTTTTTCGAGCACTGTGACACTACAAATATTTATGAATTTGAAAGACTTAAACACTTTAATGTGACACACAATAAATTGAAATTTGTTATTAATACGATCGAACAGTTTTTAATTCCTATACCTAAAGTTCGCTGTCCAGCATCGGTTGAGGACTGATTAGTTTGCTCTTCTCTTTATCTAAGGCTTTGGAAAATATAATATTCACGCAAATAAATAGTTTTTTTGAATGATTTGATAACTCCCAATTCAACCTGGATTTCGACGAAATCACAGTACAGTGACTGGAATTATGAAAATGACAAATGATATTGCAACAACATTTGATAAACATTTTCTAAGTTTAAGTACTGATATTATTGATACAATCAATAACAGCTTATTATATGTAAAAAACTCAAGTTCACGTACAGTTTCTCCAGTATGGCAGTTAATTTAATTGAAAATTATTTATCTAGTCGACATCAAGCCCCATTTAGCAATGGTGCTTTATCCGAATTAATTGGGCTCACATCCGGAATGCCACAAGGATCAGTCTTGGCGCCTCTCTTATTTTCAATTTTCATAAATGATTTACCAAGTTGCTCAACATTTTCAACGATCGACATCGAACTGTTTGCTGACGACTGTCACTTAAGATACAGTATGAGTGTGCTTGATGTTAATGTTTGTATTTCGCGTATGAATAAAGATTTATCCATAATTTGTAAATGGTCTTACCGATTAATTCGCCAAAGACACAAGCTATATGCTCGTGTATACACATGAAATCGATACATCTGTGATTATTCCGATTATTATTAATAATACCGTTGTTGAATTGTCTCGGAATGATCACGTTAAAACGATATGTAGTAAAGTTTACATTGAATTACGCCGACTTTATTTGCAATTTCATATAACTCCCATACATGTTTGAAAATGACTTGTGCGATCATTAATTTTCCCACACTTTCTATATAAATACATTTTTTAGAGTATAGAATGTCCCTTTTTATTTTATTATATGATAAAACGTTCTAATATTATAGTTATCGTTATTATGGATAATCTATAAATCGGAAGCGTTTTTTTATAAGCTCTTCTCGATGCCAGTTATAATATAATATGACACAAAAATAACTTGTCCCTTTTTATGTTCAAATTATTAAAATCAAAAGAACCACCATATCTTTATAAAGTAATTATATTTTCTTCATCGCAAAGGACGAAAATTCTTATAATTAAAAGATATAATTATAAAGCCTCGGACAGAATGCAGTCAAGTGTACATTTTAGTAAATCATAATTCAAATCCATAATTCATAAATAACGGAAAGATAAATTTGCTATTTAATCATTTTCCCGCTATTATGTAAACTTAAATTACGTTGCATTGCAAACCCCTCCAGCTGTACATTACTTACACACATCAGGCAATACTTTTCATCTGTCAAAATATTGTCTGCGCGTGTGTGTGTGCGTGTGTGCGCATCAATGAAAAAACAATAATATTATTGTTGGTGGTTCTTGGAGGAGCGATCTGTGTGGTTTTCTGCAAAAAAGTTGCTGAAAAATTGGTTTTAGCATAACGAAAATTTGTGAATTTGATAGTTCAACAATCGGTGCATCACGTAAACAATAAGGACAGCAGAAAGGATGCAGCAGAACGGTCAGTAAAATGTTATTGCAACCTGTTATGAGCTGCGATGGCCCACATATGAATGACGTAAACATGTAAAGTATTCTATGTGTGACGTCATGGTTTTATGGTATATTCGTGGCTAGAGCAGCGAAAAAACTATGCTATTTTATCACAAATAACCAATTTTTTTTTATTGAAAAATTATAAACTAGACGTATTGTTGTAGGTATGTAGTCCAACAACTTATAATTTGTGCTCTGTGTGTGTCATGCAAATTACACGGGGACTATCCGGCGCCAACCAATCTATACGATATAATATTGTTGCAAAGTAATAAATGGCTAAAGTTTATATATATGGCAAATTATTGGTCGTCGCTTAATCTGCATTATGGTTTTTCCATGTACACGGGGCGGCAGATAAGGTGTGTGTGCTGTAGGTTGTGCTAAATGAATCCTAAATTTAATTTTTTGTGCAGCAAAACAAAAAGGTTGAAAATTACATAAGTTGCATAAGAATTTTTCAGTAAACTATTTGTTTACGATTGATGTGGCATAAATAATGGAAGCAGGAGTATCAGCAGATGATGCAATTTACATAGACGATGATATTGAAGAAGTTATCGATCGATACGACGAAAATAGCGCCGCCGTTCAGGACGACAATGACAATTGTGACCAAGAATCTGATGAAAATTTAATTATAATCTGTGATAACAACGATAATGTTGTGCTATTGGATGGTGTCGGTGCGGAGCAAGTCATAGAGCAAAATCAAGAAATTTGTACAAATGGAGAAACAGATGTCACCAAAGAAGATGCAGACAAATTGGAAAAATCGCCGGAGAAAAGTGGTTAGTATATTATAATCGACTGACCCAGTTCATTGACCTTGTTTTTTTCAGCTGACGTTCTGCCAAGCCCAGACTTGCCTAAACCGAAAATGTCATCACTCAAAACATCGTATTCTTCTCCTATCCTATTGGCATCAATAATAGATAATAATTTAGAGCCATTATCACCGTCATCATCGACAGCCATGAATCACATTGATTCGTGTTCGTCGACTAGTTCCTCATACGTTGGCGGTGTTCAGCGTAAATTGAAACCTGTTTCTAGTCATTCAACCGAACAGGAACCTACAGTTCTATTGAATGGTGCAAAGAAAAAAATTCGTCCAAATGGTTTAAAGTCACCGGCCGCAAACCTATCGCATCAGGATTACTATAGCATTTGGACGGCACGTGAGAAGTACGAAGCTCCTTTTAGTGTCGAGGAGAATTTCCTCGAAGCTTTGAATGGGCCCACTAAGAATAGGTCCGCTCATCGTCCTTTGGAACGTTCTTGGCCACAACACATCAGCTCTAGGAAAAACAAACCAAATGCGGATTCGTTTAATTTCGATATAATCGATACAGATGAACCAGTATTTGGGGCTGCGCCCGACTACGATCAAGTGGACTTTGTTCCTGGTGAATTTTTCGAAGAACGTCGTCATGCCGGCGATGGTCAAGCCAATAAAAGCATAAAATATGTGGAGGAAAATGGTGCACCACTGGCTACACCTGAAACAGACGGCAGTTTGTCGGAAAGTAATGTTCTTCGCCTGGGTGCAGCCCGACCCCTAGAACAGCAAACAATCAAACTGAAGCCGTTGCTTAAGAAGAAGATCGGACCCGACAATTATATTAGTACAATTTTAACGCAGCCAGTAATTCAAACAAATTATAATTTTCCTCAAGAAGGAGCCAGTAGTAGTGGCAGCAATGAGTTTCGGTCATTTCACGAGATTCCGTATGAAAGTAGCTGTGAACTTAAGGGAGAATATATTGCCCTCAAGCCACACAAGCCACTGTCGCGGCAAATGTCAAATGGACTGCAAAAATTTCAACATTACGAAGAACCCAATAAACATTTTGCGTTATGTCGCAAGCCATCACCGTTGTCACCGATTGCAAGAAGCCCTCCTTCAGGAACATCAACCAGATCAGCCTCACCACTTGATCCGTCTTCGTCGCCCGAAGGAGCCGCTTCACCCGCAGCCACACATTCAAAACCATTAGCTCGACCTCAACCACGACTACTTACCAGAGTTGGCGGCAATCAAAGTGGATTTGTTTGTCCGCCGACACCAACGCATCATGCAAGACGACTTCGATCTTTGTCCGAAGGTTTGGGTCCACCCGATTTGCGCAGCAGAGAAATATTCTCTCCCGAAACGATTACGTCACCAGAAACCCGGCACGCTGACATTCCGCCATTGGCAAAACGATCGGACTATTTACGAACGTCTGAAATCCGCGATATTGCTGGCAGCAGTGATGACATGGGCGAACCACCGCCGCCACCGCCTCATATGTCCAGCACTAGACTGCCCTCGATACCGGAACGTGCTCGCGGCACACTAGCCGATAATGAAGAACCTTTGCCACCAGCCTGGGAAGCCCGTATGGACAGTCATGGTCGGATTTTCTACATAGATCACACGACAAGGACAACTAGTTGGCAACGGCCAGGCGGAACTGGAGTTCTAGGCAGCAGTGGCGGTCGTGAACAACATCGTCAACAACTGGATCGTCGATATCAATCGATTCGACGAACAATAACGTGCGAAAGACGTGATCAAAGTGCATTTCCTAGACCAGAAATCCTAGATGGAATTCGAAGCCCACCGGATGTGGCCAGCAATTCCGATTCCGATACACATCCAGCTGTGCTAATGTTATGTCGTCCGGATTTCTATTCAATGCTTCACACCAATCAGGATGCATTGACCGTGTACAATCGGAATGCGGCCCTAAAACACATGGTCCTGCGCATTCGTCGAGATCCAAATTGCTTTGATCGCTATCAGTATAACAAAGATCTGGTGGCATTGGTGAATAGTTTTTCGGTCGTTAACAAAGATTTACCGTCGGGCTGGGAAACAAAGCTAGATCAAACGGGAAAACAATTTTTCATTGATCATTCAAATCGAAAAACTTCTTTCATGGATCCAAGATTGCCGATCGAATGTCCGCGAGTTCGACATCGACAGCAACAGCAACAACAACAGCAAATAGAACAATACGATGTGGCACCAATGCCGCCGCCCAGACCAATGGTTTTGCCTCGGCCACCGATCGGATCACCCGAAATACCGGTCGCTTACAACGATAAGGTAACTTTGATTTTTTTATAACTTTGGACCTTTTCTAAGTTGGTCTTAATTTTCTTAATCATTTTTAAATCAAACTGATCGAATAAAAATGTTTTTGATCAAATCAAAATTTTGATCCACATTTTGATTCGATCAAATCAAGAATTGTATCCCTCTAATCAAATATATTCGATCAAATCAATTGAGACATTCCGATAATATTTTAGTCTCACAGTAATTCAGTACAACGTCAGTCAGAGCCAGTTAGTTCCACATTTCACAACTATTTTGAACTATTTTGAATTATTTTGAATTATTTTGAATTATTTTGAATTATGTTGAATTATTTTGAATTATTTTGAATTATTTTGAATTATTTTCAACTATTTTCAAACATTTTGAGCTATTATGCATTATGTGAGGAATTATTTTGAACTATTTTGAATTATATTTTAACTATTTTGAACTGTTTTGAACTATTTGAAATTATTTTGAATTATATTTTGAACTATTTTCAGCTATTTTAATCTTTTTTGAATTATTTTGAACTATATTTTGAATCATTTTCAACATTTTAAACTATTTTGATTTTTTTAAATTATATTTTAAAATATTTTCAGCTATTTTGAACTATTTATATATAGATTCTCCACGCTCTGTCCCATGATTGCCTCTCGTTTACCAATTTCCACCGATTTTTTTTTTAATTTCGGGATATCAAAACTCCATTAAAAAATTCTTAATTTCGCTTTTGAAATACGTTTTTGTTAATTTTTATCTGTTTCCTTTCTGCAATAAAAAAAATTAGGTTGTGGCCTTTTTACGTCAACCAAACATATTGGAAATTCTTAAAGAACGACACGGTCAGTCGGCTGTTTCACGATCATTGCGCGAGAAAATTAATGCCGTTCGCGTTGAGGGTTCGGCTGCACTGGATCGTCTTGGTCATGATTTGCAGCTAACAATATTACTGAGGTAAGTGGAAATGTTTTATTGATTTTATATAATACGATATTTTTGAACTATTCATGACTTTTTCGTTCAAACATAATCAGTTTATTTAATTTAATTTTTAAACGATTTTTGTGTCGCCCTTTAATTTTTTGTATCCTGTAAGTTATAACCGAGAAGTCTTAGTCGATAGTTGTAATTTTCGAACAATGCCACATTCTTTTATTAAAAAAACTAAATCTTATATCAAAATTCATTTATTTTAAAAAGTGAAACTATTGGATACAATTTCAGTAGCGACATCTAAAATCTTCTCATTCAACCATTCGATTTTCAATATAAAATGAAATGGTTTAATGAAGAGATCTTAGATGTCGCTATTGAAATTTTGTTTTTCAATGTTTCACTACTCAAAGTAAATATACTTTTAAAAATTTAGGAACATGCTAATCGATCAACGAAAAGTGAATATTTTTGCTTGTCCGATTAGCCTGATCCTAAATTTTAAATTTGCTAACATTCATTAAATTGAAAAAGGTAAATATTTTATTACAAAAAACAATATTTTGTCAATATTTCTGTGACTTCATCATTTCTCTATTAATAACCTAACTCCTTTTTCATAAAATCCAATAAATGATGTCATATAATACCGACGAGAACAATGTAAAAACCAATTTTGATCATTATTATATCTCGGCAATTTAAAACATTTAAACCAAAAATCGCATCTCCTTCG
Source organism: Diadocidia ferruginosa (assembly GCA_027564275.1). Classification (NCBI taxonomy): domain Eukaryota; kingdom Metazoa; phylum Arthropoda; class Insecta; order Diptera; family Diadocidiidae; genus Diadocidia; species Diadocidia ferruginosa. The sequence goes on along the minus strand of JANSTW010040416.1, from coordinate 133 downwards.
CCGGATACATAAAACCATCCAAAGAATTTTGATTGTCTTATAATTATTCATACACAGAATGTTGAATATTTTGCTTCATTCTACATCAGACTGTTGTGGGATATATTTATGTATGTTACATATCAAGTTCTGT
>JANSTW010040405.1:0-14655 GCA_027564275.1 Diadocidia ferruginosa | reverse complement strand
CTGGCCATTGGGCTATCGGAGTTCACGCATCCAGATTAGGTATCCCTCACAATGTGATCTGTCGCAGTTGCTGTGAATATCGAGCATTTTCTCTGTGATTGTCCAGCTTTGGGTAGATCAAGATATTTATTTCTGGGAAAGTATGCATTTACTGACCTTGATCAACTCGCCGGAAAAGATATTAAGGAGCTACTGGGGTTCCTTAATTATACAAAGTGGCTTTGAACGGCTCAATCAATTAAACAAAGGTTCTCTAATGTGTGGTATCAAAACGGCAGTCTATATGCTAATTGAAGCCAAGCTCTAGGTTTGATCCTGGCTTCTCACTCCAACCAACCAACCAACTACCTAAAATAAATACATACTTTTCTTTAAAAAAGACAAAAATGAAATTTTTACCAAACTTTCAATTCAATTTAAAGACCAGAATCGTGATTCTTAATATTATTATGTATACCAATATAACTATTACAGAGAATAAATTTCCAACGATTTCAGGGCTAAATATGTTCAATTTTAATTTTATACAATTTAATGCCAGCATTAAAAAGATAATTTTTTTTTTTAAATCAAACTATGTATAGTGTATACCCACTGATAGTCATTCCGCTGCAATTATTTTAAGGATTTACAATTACTATTTTCATTATAATTGTCAAACATTGTTTTACAGATTATTACATACCGGCCACATTTTTTTTTGCGTAAACATGCAAGACACATTATGGGCACATGTATCCTATAATTGATTTCCAAATATACGTAATTTTTTTAAACATTTTTTAGATTTTGTATCATAAATGTCTTTTATGGATTATATTTTAGATTCCAAATTGTTCTCCAACCAAAATATTTTCAAAAACACATTTTAAGTCTCCGAGAAACCTTTAAAAAAACTTGAAACAATTACATCATCGTGTCCTTTTCTCCAAAGTGAGGAATCATAGGAACATTTTTTCTCTTTTTTATGTGAGTGATACTATGCCATCATAGCAAAAGTGGAGTGTTATCAGCATGCATGGAATTGACCATATTTTTAGTGATCAGTGGGCACTGAGGCGGGTTTTTGCACAATATGAGGAATCCTATATTTGTTAGTAATAATTATATGTCATCATTGTGTCCTTTACTCCAAAGCGAGGAAGCATAGGGATAATAATATGTAGTTAAAGTATATTTTTAAAAGAAATTAGTCTTTATGCATTATATATCTGTAACAACGTCCAGTAATTAAAAATAAATCATTGCTTCAATTGTGTTTCACAAAAAAAAATATTTTCAAATTTTCTTTTAAATATTTGCCATTGAAAAATTATTCTCTATTACATTTACCTCGTTTAATTTTACAATTTTATTTTTATTGGCAGCAAATATTAGTGAATTTAATTTTTTTTGTCAAAATTAATTATGTTTACACATTTTATACAAATATTTTTTATATTATATAATAAAGTTATTAGATATTATTAATTTAGTTAGCGTAATCGTTTATCCGTTTAAATTATTTTATTTTTAATTTTTTGTTTATTTTTTATTTAAAGCTTATTTTCAATTTTAATTGTGTTTTTATTTTATTTTCATTTTTATTTTCTTCCAAACTGCACATAGTATATAGAAATAGAAAATGCGTTAAGGACGTAAGAATTTTCCGAATAGCTCCAGTTTGCAGTTAAGTTTTTGTAAAATTGAAACGTTCAAAATGTTGGTCGTGTCATATCGTAATCAACTTTTTTAACCATAAATTTATTACTATGTGAAAATTCTTAATAAGTACCTTAACCTTTCAGCTATAGGTATATATATGTTGTGCTTTTATTTTAAATATTTTGTTTTTCATATTTGTAGATAAGGATGGTTGGTGGTGCCGTGGTGGTGGATGGAAGGAAGTTTTGATTTAAAAATGAGAATTTATTGTTTTTTTTTTAAATAAAACGTAAAATAAAAAAAATACCGACTTTATATTAGGTAACAATTTTAATTTAACATTTTTTGTGATACAATCGATAGAAGTTTTTTAATTTTCCTGATGAATGAGCTTATTAGTAAGCAGCATTTTTAGAAATTGCAGTTTTTATTTATCAAAATTTTGTCATACGAAATCATAAATTAATATTCATATATATTCATTATATAGGGCTTTATATAGGGCTTCTTATCTATTTTTTTTATATATTACAAAAGTAATTCCTTAAATGATATTTTTTTTATATTTTTAAATTAAATTCTGTGACCCTAAATGCACTAGCCAAGACTCATGTTAATGTCTTGATGTTAAAATTTTGTATTCCGTTTAAAAGTCTGACAGGAAGAGAAAAGAATAGATAGGTTTTTCAGTTCGATTTGGCCTTCTATATTTCAAGTCAAAGTCAAACTGTTTACAAATAAAATTATTGAAAAATGTAAACTATTTTCTCATCTAACAGGTCTAACTTATGCCATGATAATGTGGTTTAGAGAAATATATGCGATATAACCAAAATCCGGAAAAAGGATTTTTTTTTTCAAAAATTTAAATTGACCGATTTGGATGAAAAAAATCCACAAATAAAATTGCCCTCTAAAGCTTTATCATTGTTTTGCAAGTCTCTATCGATTTGTAATCGAGTCCGGTCAATTAAAAAAATATTTGAGGAATAAGTCAAAAGAACCATTGAATTATTGGGATTTTTTTTCAAAATTTAAATTAAGCCGAATTGAATGAAAAAATTCAACAAATAAAATTGCCTTCTATAGCATTGTCATTGTTTTGCAAACCTCTATTGATTTGCTATCGAGTCCGGTCAATTAAAAAATATTTGAGAAACAAGTCAGAAGAACCATTGAAATATTGTTTTTTTTAAATTTAAATTGACATAATTGGATGAACAAAATCAATCAATTAAATTGCCTTCTATAGCAATATCATTGTTTTACAAGCCTCTATCGATTTGCTATCGAGTAAGGTCAATTAAAAAATATTTGAAAAAAAAGTCAGAAGAACCATTGAAGTATTAAGATTTTTTTTTTCAAAAATTTATATTGACCGAATTGGATGAACAAAATCAACCAATTAAATCGCCATCTATATAGCAATATCATTGTTTTACAAGCCTCTATCGATTTGCTATCGAGTAAGGTCAATTAAAAAATATTTGAGAAAAAGGTCAGAAGACCATTGAATTATTAAGGATTTTTTTTTTTTTTTCAAAAATTTAAATTGACCGAATTGGATGAACAAAATCAACCAATTAAATTGCCTTCTGTAGCAATATTATTGTTTTACAAGCCTCTATCGACTTGCTGTCTAAATTCTGACTTCAATTCGAAAAAATTCATAGTGTTATTTATTATATTTATTATATAAATATAACATAAAGAGTAATGATTATATCATTTAAGTTTTTTCAATTGTTTATTTAACTCGTCTACGGATATTTTTAGCCATACTTAGGATGGGACGTATAGGTTCCGAAACTACACATTTAATTGTTTAGATAAAAAAATGCCAGACCTTTGGTGAAAAAAGGTATACGTTTTGTAATAGCCGATCGGTTCATTTATTTGGGAATAACTTTGGTTAGAATAAGACTTGCTTGCTTCCTATAATATTTAGTATTGAATTATATTTTTAGAACTCAATACATTTATTCGACCTATAAAAATACTAGCTAATTTTTGATGATTCCTAATCAGAATTAAAAATTCTGTATAACATAAGCGATACGAAAGATGAAAAATGATTTAATACATAGAATTTGTATAAAGAACTATATAATATGTTAAATTTGGCAAATCACGTAAAATATATTTCTTAAAATTAGTTAGCTAATATTAAAAAAATATTTACTTAATTAATTAATTAACTTAATTTAAATTTTTAAACGATTTTTTTAATTTAACAATATTAAATATAAAGGAAGACTTTTGTGCAAATTTAATATTATTATTTTAACTTATATATAGCTGCGACATGTTATATATAACTTAAAATTTTATTTTTTTTTTAAATAAATAATAAAAAAAACTGCGGGTGTAAGTTGTGTATGCATAAGTATAAGCTTTTCATTGTCAATCAATTTTTACGCAAGTTTTGATATTATTATTGGTGGTTTGTTGAATATATTTTTTATAAGTTGAATATATTTTTTATAAGTGAACATTTTTAACACAAATTGCAAAACACATTTTACCAACAATCGCTGTTGGTCGTGCAACATCCATTTTAATTATAATATATTGCATACGATTATATAGATTTTAAAAAATTCTTGCAATATAAAAAAAATTGTAAATTAACTACAAATGATAATAAATTATAATTAAATTAAAACAATTGTTTTATAAATATATTGACAACTTATAATAATTACGCAGCAAATTTAAAGTTTCTCTTGGCAATTTTTTCTAAAATTAAATTAAAAATTACAAATAAATAATCATTCAAATAATATAATTTCACTTTCTTTTCATAAACTTAGGATTTTCACAGAGTTTTACTCTTAAATCTTATTTGAAGCATTTAATTCTTCGAACCCGTTTATATAAGACTTAAAAGCTTTTGTACATTTTTTACCAAATATTAAAAATACAACGTTTTGCCAAACAAACAAAAAATGTCTTCTAGATAAGATTTTTATGAAAATCGGATGATAGTCTTTTGATCTTACAGTGTTTACACATAGTTATTTTTTTGCTGCTGATAAAGCACATGCCTAACCGTATGAAACTTTTAAAAGACTTTTTTATAAATGATATTTTATTTTCCATGACTTTATGTCGGAATAACTCAAGAACCTATTTCTAAATAGCCAAGAGCTCGTAGATTTTTAGTACGATTCAAGAAGTTATTGATGTAAATTTTTTCTTGGTATATTTCTCGGTTCAATATTGCATGCATTTTGCACTTGAATTATACTTCAATTTTACGTGCAATTTTTCTTTTTTAGACGATTTTTTTTAGTGCAATTCCTATTAAATTGTATAATTCATCAATCAAATTTCATTGAAAAATTAAATTTTCATCAATTTTTGCATGAAAACACGCCTAGTTATTTTTCAACCAACCGCACTTACATAATTTATATAGTTTTCTCTTTGAATTCTGCATTCTTCCAGTTGGCGCTAATTCGTTAGAAAAAAAAAAGTTTTTTATATTTACAAATTAATATCAACATTTTTTAAACTATCCGTTTTTTAGACATTCAAAAATCATTTGAATTTCAGTATAATTCAACAGTATTTACAAGCTTGTCCCTAAAATAGTTTGTTCTATAACGCCATCTTGAATTATGCCGCCATTTTGAATTTTACTTCTTATTTTTTCTAATATCATCTTTGGCGCAATTGGAACCAAAATAAAACTATATTATTGTTACATAGTAAATGAAGTTACTTTAGGACCTTTTTATTTTATCATCTTTTTTGTTGAATTCTTAAATTATCATGCAAAAAACTAAAAACAAATTTATTGCAAGACCTTAACTATATAATATATTTCAAATTTTAGCAGAAGAAATCTGTTCGCTTTTTTACAAAATGCACAACATATTTTGATTGAATTTTATGAGTTTACTATAATTAATACAAAAGACTTCAAGTAACGAACCTTTTTATGATAAAATAAACTATTTTCTTTTTTATATATAAACTTATATGAAAAAAATAAAATAAAATAAAATGAATAAAATACTTTTCAAGCAGAAAATGATAAAATTTATTTTTAAATATTTCTATTAGTTTAGAAAATCTACAATATATTAGTAAATATAGTTAGATATGTTTATTTGAAGAGTTTTTGTAACCGATTTTATTTTAAAATGATTAAAATGTAAAAAAATATTTTCTGTTTTTTATATTTATCGAAATATTTGTATATAAACCATATAGTGTTGTAAAATATAATATATATGCACAGAAGTTATATAATAATTTATATGCGAATATCAAAGCAGCACTTGCAGCAAGGGTGGGATTTATAGTTGAAATTTTTATTTATTTTAAAATCTTTACACAGTTTTTTTTGTACAAAAAATAAAATTGATTTTCTTGCAACTGAAATGTATCGTTTTTTTGTTTTTAATATTTGTATCTATTTTTTATATAATTAATATAATTTAATTCTGTATAATTATATATACATATATAACATCTAAAAATTACTACACATGTATATAAACACTAATATATATAATACCTATATGTTTTAAAAATAATTAAATTTTTTAATTAAAATTATATAATATATATTATAGTCTTGATAAATTTAAATATTTTTTTTGTGTTTGAACGATGAGAGTATAGGTTGATAAAATGTTAAGTTGGGGAAGATGATAATATTATTATGATCAATAAATAGGTACATTTAATTTATTATGTGATAAAATATATAGGATTTAATATTTAAAAAAGTATAGTTTATAAATAAAAATTCTTTCACATGTATAACATTTACATAAAAGGAGAAAATAGTGTTTTTTTGTAGCTATCTATATTCAAATGTATATGATATAAGGATTTTATGAGTAAAATAAATATTTATTCTATTTTTTTTCTTAATAAAATATTTTTGGGTTTTAAAGCTTTACACATTTTGTTTTATATATATAGTTAGGTAGGTACACTGGTAAAAACACAATTTTGAAATGTATATCAGAGATAAGTATAATCGTTCACTTTAATGAATCGATTATACAGATTCGTTCAAACTGAATGATGGATGACTAGAAACAACTCTTATAGAGACTACAAAAATTTCAATATTGTAGATCTTCGTAAGGATGCTCTTGATTGCAACTATATAGCTTACTCTATGATATACAAGAATTGATCTGTAAATACCAATCTGGTTTCAGAAAAAACTTAGCACAACCACAGCCTTTCTTAAAATTGTTGATGATTTTCGATTCGGAATGGATGCCAATAATTTTACGATCTTAGTTCTTCTCGATTTTTCCAAAACATTTGATTCGGTCAAATTTTCAACTTCTGCCACTAATCTAATCAATAGCTATACCTCACAGGTAGATATCAATTTGACTTTGGTTGGTTTGTTGGTTGCAGTGGCAGGCCCAGCAAGACGAGCTAGACCACAATTACCAAAAAAAAATGCCGTTTTGATACCACGTGAATGAGAACCTTGTAGACCAAATAAAAGTAAATAAATTATAACCACTTTGTGGAATTGAGAAAACCCAGAAGCTCCCTGATTTTCGTTACAGCAAACTGAGCTAGGTCCGCAGGTATGTGATTCCCTAGAAAACGAAATTTAGCCCTGCAAAGAGCGGGGCAATCACAAAGAAAGTTTTCGATTGTCTCCGGTTCATCCACAGCACAACAGCTGCGGCACAGCTCGATGTGTGGGATAGACGCCAATGGCCCAGCGTCCAGAGATAATCCCAAAGTCTAGATATATTCAAACGAGACAGAGACACAAGTGTGTCTGTTCTATTTTGGTTATACAAAGGTCAGGTCATCCTGGCCCTACGACAATATATAGTTCTACTCCACCTCAATTTCGCTAAGGATGCGCTTCCCAAGCTAGATCACTATCAAGGTATGAACCAATTCTGGACAGTTCATTGCCTAACCATTTTAGAAGAGATATTCGAAGTTAATGCAAGAATAGTAACTTGACTTTCAAAGATAACTTCTACGCTGTGCAAGTGAGCCTTACTGTCCTTCAATCGTCTACATGCTAGCAAAATAGCAAGAACTTCTGCTTGAAATATGCTTTCTAGGTTTTGCAGCCTAATTGATTTCGATAAGTTGAGTAATTCACAGAAAATACCGGAACCAACTCCACATTCTATCTTTGAACCGTCAGTAAAAATCACCAAGTCGAATTCTCTCAGTGGGTTGCTCTCAGCCCACTGTTCTCTGGTTGGAAATTTGGTGTAAAACATTTTGTTAAGTTTTAATATTGAGACCATATAGTCTGTCCTAGTATTAGAAATATTTCAAACTAGTGAAAGAATACTGCTGTGCCCATAGAGGCTATCAGACTAATATCCAGATTCCCTAATTATAACAACACTACAGCTAGCCATACATTTAATGTGAATGTCTAGTGGCAGCAAGTGTGTGAAAACATTCAATTCGACTTTAGTTTTCCTTAATTATGTGCCTGGCCTGTAACAGGTGGGTTCCCCAGGGTTCTTTTTTAGGTCCTCTCCTCTTTGGATTATTGATAATGATATTGCGAGGCATTTTTCAAAGTCATACTTTCATTTGTTTGCGGATGGATGACGTTTAGATTATTTGTATCCTTTAAATGGGACGTTTTGCTTGTGTCAGTACTAAAAATTCCGAACTTGATATTTTAAACACTTATGCTACTAGAAATGGCTTAGTTATGAACCGTGGGAAGTCTCAGATACTTCAGATTTTTTAAAAATTATTTCTAATGGTAGTATTAAAATTTCGTATGAAAATAAAGTAAGAGCACGGAATAACTATAGATAATTCAAAATGGACACTTAGTGTAAATACACCGTATAGCTAGAAAAAATGTGAATTATCGTCCTTTGCGCCACTTGTGTTAATTGAAGGGTTTACGGTCTTCTGAGACGTTTTTAGTAACTAGCCAATTTCACGCTAATAACAACACGTGTAGGTTAAAACATCGCTGTTAGTTTCAATGATTCAATATTTTTTGTACGAATCGGTCATGACTCAAAACCGAAACATCTCTAATGTATACATTATATCAAATTGTGTCTTTAATCAGCAGTAGGATAAAGGTAAGTGATGCGTGAAGGTATATTATTTTACATGTAATATTGATAGGAAAAATATGCGTAGCATAATTTTATCTTTATATGTATTTACATAAAAAATAATTACAGAAAACATATTGTCATATTATTTATGCAAATATAAGAGAAAACAACATATTATTTTCTATTTTGCATAAATTTTTTTCATTTAAAAATAAATTTATTTTGTATATTTAGGACTTATATATTTGCAACGCAACATTATCTATATATATAATATATTTGCTTTTACATATTTGATTTTGAAACCACAGATATATTTTAACGAGTTTTCCATTTTCATTTTTCTCATTTTCATGAATTTTAATTAAATTGTATTAATATATATTTTTTACTTATATTTAATAATTATTTTTTATTAATATTTATTAATTATGTTAATATTAATTCTTATTTATATTTTTTTTATTTTTAAATGTTTTTATTTTTATTATATAATTAAATATAAAAAAATATTTTTTTTTTGGTTTTTTATTATAGTTAGTTAATAGTTTTTCGGATTTTTGTTTGTTTTCATTTAGGGAAAAACGCACATTTATTTCATTTTGAATGCAATTTAATATTATATTGATTTAGATATTACGCGAGCTTTTTAGTATGCAATTTTCGTTATTATATTTTCTTTGAAGCTTTTTAATAAATTAATTTAATTAAATAAATAAGTTTTATTGTTTGAAAAAAAAAATGTAGATGTGAAAATGAGTAGAATAAATTAAATTACCTTACATTCTGAGAAGATTTCTGAAGAAAATAAAAAAAAAACATTTAGAGATCATTTTAAGAAAAATTGTTTAATAATAATTAGGTAAAAAAAATTTAATATTTAAGAAAAATCATAAAATCCTGAAATTAAACAACAATTTTCTGTTGAAATAATAAAAACATTTCCTAAAATAAAATTAGTTCAAAATCCTGAAAATTATTTTCCAGAAATCGACATAAATTCATCAAATATCTTGGAAAATATTGTGATACTTGCGAAAATTTATTATTAAATTGATGCAAAACAGCAAAACATTGTAAATTGAAAGTCATGGAAAACTTGAAATAGCTTTCAGACAAAATGTTGATTATAATTTAAATTTAAAATAATTAATTAAATTTAAACTTTTTAATCATTATTCAAATTAATATCACCATACAAAAATAGGATTTTGTCTTTAAGAGAGTATGAAATTATAAATATATTAATCAAATTTTAAGTACGATTTTTGATACGATAATAATAATTAATATTATAGGGTGATAAGAGAAATCCACAAGATATACTAAAAAAAATCTCCACAACTTTCTCTAAAAATTAAAAAAAGCTAATAATTAAGCTTGATTAAATTCAACCTCAAACTTCACAGAAATTAAATTATTAGATTACAAAAATATCAAAATGCTTCTCCGATTAAAAATGCATTAAATAAACATCGCGTAATTTTTTCTTTAACATTTTTATAGATTAGGTTTTTAGTTATAGTTTCTTTAATTTTTAATTATTTTTCTTTTTTTTTTAAACAAAATCATAAGAAATTTTTGTTTTCAACTAAGTTGAAATGTTAAATATCACAATCTTGTTAATATATAATAATTTATATTTAATTATTTTTTTTAATTAAAAATATTATATTTATTTATATAGTTATATGGTTATAATATTTATACCTAATTTCTTTCTGGTTTTTTGCCTAATATTAGAATTTGTTCTGTTTAATTTTTTTTTTAGTTTACACAATTTAGAAAAAAGTGTTCTGTTTAAAGTTTTTTTTGGAAAATTCGCATTTCGTTTATTTTTCTCAATTTTTTTTCTGTAGTTTTTATATATAAATTTGAGTTTATTGATTTTATTTATAGGTATAATTATCTATTATATTTTATTTTATTTTACACACGATACGCCATTTAATTGTAACAAAAAAATTATATATATTAATTCTTAAAAATTTAATTATTTAATTATTAATATTTACCATTTATTCTTTAAGAAATATAATTATAATATAGTTGTGTGTTGTTGTTGTTATAAGTATACCAAAGCCACTATCTTAATTAAATTTGCTTCTGTTTATTAAGTTTATATTACAAATTATTTACCTCTTTTTATGTACAAATGTTTTTTTTTTCAATACAAAGAACCTGTTATTTTAAGTTTTTTTTTCATAAATTATTACATTTTATTATCAATTTGTGGTTTTATATAATTTCAATAATTGTGTTTTGGGTTTATTTTTTTGTTAGGAAAATATTTACGGTTTATTAGTGTATGTTTTTTTTAGTTTATTTATATGCGAAAAATTGCTATGTACCCACCTTTTTGTAATTAATAATGAGAATTTTTGTTTGTTTATTAGCAAACCTATAATATGTACGATACGAATATATATAAACTGTTTTACCTATATATACTTTAGGGTTTTTTTACACTTAACTATTTTTGATTTGAATTTAAATTTCTGCTTGTAGTTATTTTTTTTTGTAGGTTTATAAAATATAAAATGCTCATCGACGGAATGAAAGCTCTTTAGTCCATAAATAATTAAAAATCTTGAAAATATTTCTCACAAATTTGGCTTTTTAAAAATTGATTGGTCTTATTTTAAATAAATTTTTAATGCTTTAACAACATTTTAAAAATTTAGATAGACTAAAATTCTTTAGAGCCATCGTTAGTGTGTAAATATATTTCATGTTCATAAAATATGTATTTTCATAAACCTATGACTTCGGACTCAATATGCGGTATGTGTTAAAAAAATATAAGTAGATTGAAACAATATTTTGGAAATAAAATGTGAATTTAACTTTTTCCCTCTTTACTCTATCATTAGACCAGAATATAATCTAATAAATAATAATCTCAAAGAATATTTTTTGCGAAAGTTACATTTACCCATAACACTCCCTCTAGGTATATATTATTACGTAATACATCCTGAAAGTTTCGAGATTTAAGTACTGAATCTTGATGTAATTGAACTTTATTTATTTATAATTTAATTTTTGAGTTTATTAGAATAAAACAATTTACAGAAATGAAAAAAAGTTAAATAGTTAGTTGAGAACTTGCCAAAAAAAAAAAATCAAACTGACTCAGGAAACATTTCGATCGATGATTTTTTACGACTTCAAGACAAATCTATCTGAACAACAGTGCCTGCATTTAGTAATTGAGCACTACCAAGGACGACAATTTACCACTATATGCAGAGTTTAAACATGGATGTAACAGGCTTAGTGATGATCCCCGTGAAGGTCGACAAAGAACAGCAAACACTGGAGCAAACATTATTGCTGTGCGTAACCTGATCCAACAAGGTAGGCATGTGACATACGACAAAATTCAGTCATGCTTATGCATCGGAGGGAGTCAAATTCAAAAAATCCTACATGAAGAGTTGAGTGTGAGATACCGCATCTTCACAATGACGAACAAAAACTGGCTTGCGTTACCTAATGTAAGAGAACCTTCCGACGATTCAACTCAGGAAGCTCCAACCACGTATACGATATCGTCAGTGGTGACGAATCGTGGATATATGCCTATGGACCCGAAAGTAAAACCCAATCGACTGTATGGGTTTCCAAAATGAGATAAAACAAACTAAAAGCACCTATTCAAGATGCACATCCAAGAAAATGGTCGCATCGTTTGTATCCAAATCGGGACATATTTCGCAATATACTGTCTTAAGGATAGCAAGACAGTTAATTCGAATTGGTACAACACAGTTTGTATGTCAGACATCGATTTGCTGAATCATCCTCCGTGCAGTCCTGACTTAAGTCCCCCCAAGTATTTTACTTTCCCGAGAATCAAAACAATATTGCGCAAATGCAGTTTAGACGCCCGAAGAAGCAATTGTTGCATTCAAAAATGCCATTTTGACTACCCTTACTTTGGACTTGAATAATTTTTTTTAGAATTGGTTTGAGCGAATGCAAAAGTGCATCTATCTTAACTTTTAAACTCAATATCTTCCGTAATTTTGGCATATCCAGAAATTTTGAGGATTAGCTACATATTAGCTTAGACCAAAAAATAATTAAAATTATTTAAATATTTAATAAATTTTATTATTTCAACGATATGGTAAAAATGCGTGCGCAGTTTTCTACCTATATTGGATCAATGTAATACCAATCGTACTACATTACTGTATTATTTTTCGTACTGCAATAGACAGTTTTGGTTCAAATTTATACTTTTGACCCAAGGAAAACTACCAGGGCTGTTTCGTGTCAAAATTGATAAGGATTAGAAAATCTTGATTTTATAATGTCGAAAACGTTTAATCAAGGGGCTTTATAAAACATGTTTTTTTATTACAAAATTTGAATGAATCTTTTGTTTACATAAATATATCGGTGAAAATGTGTGTATAAGTTTGGAAATACCTTTTTTATAATGCTTACCATCGATATTTGCTATTGTGAAGCTCTTACTCGTATAGCTATAATGCATACTATTCCGCTTTCAAACCGCCACTAGACATTTAAATTATCACTTTCGTCACTTGATCGATTAGCCTGTTCCTAAATTTTTAAATTCGTTGGCACTCACGATCGAAGAAAAGTAAATATTATATATAATATTAATCTATTCGATGATAAAATTCGGATCCATTTATAATTACACCTGGAACTGTTGCGTATTTGTTTTGCAATTCTAGTTTCATATTTATTAGCGGTCTTTTCTTCAATCTACCCAAAGCTTACTCAAAAACATATCCGCTGAAAAGATCTATTTATTGACTATATAATAAAATCAATGAAAGTTATAGTATTGAAAATAATATTTCTTCATAACTGTGAACTGTATGTATACAATAGTTGGGGTCCAAATCGCTTCCAATGCGCTGTAAGTGCCACTTATCCAGAATTTTAGTATATTATAGACAAAATAAAGTAAGAACAAATGAATAAAAAAATATTTTGGAAAATTCATAATGGCGCTGTAATTCAAGATGGCGTCAAACACAAACACTTTTTTAAAAATATTTTACGCTTAACTCTGAGTTTTATTCATTGTTAACTTACTATATAAAAATGCTAGAAAGAAGAAAGGACTAATAGTTTAGAAGTTCCTCCGTACCTTTGCTTTAATAGTGAGCAGTGAGCACTCTTAACAGGCAATTTTTTGAGTTTTTTACATTTTATTAATATTACGTCATATAAAGCAATTATGAAAAATGGCGGATTTCCAGCGTCTTTTTAGCATATTTCTGTTAATATTTCCTAAACCAAATACTTTATGGAACAACTTTGTATGCAAGAGTTATAGGAAATGACAAATTACATTGTTTGGTGGTAAAGTTATCACTGCACAGAGGGCTGAGAGGCACTCATTTTTGGCCAAAATTCGAAATTTAGTTGTAAATTTGTGAAACTTAGTACAAGAGAGTTTTCGAGGTTGCTAATTACGAATTTAACATTAATGTAAAAAAATTCAAAATGGCGGATAAAATATGGCGTTAGATAATTTTAAAATTTAGCATAAGTGTACGAAACTTATTACGAGGGAGTTTTCGAGGTTGTTGATTACGATTTTGACGTCAATTTTAAATAATTCAAAATGGCGGATCCAATATAGCGTCTGAAACGTGAAAATTTTGGCGTATTTATGCGAAACTGATTATGTGGTTTTCGAGGATGCTGATTACGATTTCGATGTCAATTTAAAAAAAATCAAAATGGCGGATCAAATATGACATCTGAAATTGTTAAACTTTCGAATTTTTGTACGAAGGAGTTTTCGAGATTGCTGAATACGATTTAACATTATTTAAAAAAAAAACGGATTTAATATGGCGTCTGAAGTTTTTAAATTTAGTAATAGGGAAGTTGATGGTTATGATTTGACATTAAAAACTTTTTTGGATTCGTATTAAAGCTTCTCATTTTACTTTAATTTACT
>JANSTW010040394.1:0-14668 GCA_027564275.1 Diadocidia ferruginosa | reverse complement strand
TAAAAAATTAGATCCTGAAAATTTGAGCAAAATCCAATAGACAGTTTAGGCGTCTATAAGTCATATACATACAAACAAACATTCATTTTTATATATATAGATGTGCCTTTTCTTTATTATGAATTCTTCCTTAAATTACTCAATTTCGCACATCATATGTTTATTCTACATATGAAAATAAAAAATATTTTCTTTTGGTACTATATGTCATCAGCAATAAAATGAGCCCGGAGTATATGTTGATGAAAAGTAGACAGACATTTAACGTAAACAATATAATGTCACGTTTTTGCAAAATTACTTGTCACATGAGATCTAAAGTCTAAATACTCTTCTAGATCTAACACTGTTGATAAATGCGATATCAAATCACCATTGCGGAATTATTTGGGGGAAAAAAGGTTTTTGTATCTTTAAATGCGTTATACAATGTAAAAGCTTTAAGTTTGTCTATATAATTTGTTTATATAACGCATTTTTATATTCGAAATTTCTTACCAGCATGTTAGATTGTGCAAAAGAAATTTTATTTATAAAGCTTTAATTCTATATATAGTTAGGTATACTCCTTAATATAATTTATTGCAAAACGATTCGGTTTATATGTCGATATAAGTATTAGAAGTTTTAGAATTTATTAGATTTTCGTTATTTATGATTTAATAATAGCTACGTAATGCGTATATATATAAACCTCTCTTTTTTCTAAATTTGTCTTAGTATAAGAAAAACATTGTGTAAACTTTTGGTCTATATATAAGTTAAATACAAAAGAATTTTTTTTCTATTTTTTTTTAGGAAATTCGTAAAGGTTTATTAAAAGCTGCAAAGACAACAGGTGCATGGATTTTCACTGGTGGTACAAATACAGGTAAAATTTACATAATATTTTTTTTATAAAAAGAATAAATTAAAAAACAGAATTGTTATGAATTTTAGTTGTTATGTATTAGAATTAGCACTATATAATATGTTTGAGTTATTGTTGTTAAGAAATATTTTTAAAATTCCTTTAAAGCAGCTAAATTAATTTAGTGTCAAAAAACAACACTTGCAATCACATAACGCATCTGTTTAAATTACCCTTATTTTATATTATATATGTAGGTACTTTAAATGGAAGCACCACTTTAATTATATGGAAAAATCTTAAAAAAATGAATTTTCATATTTTTTACTTGTAAATATTTTCTCACATTTTTTTTCATCTCATTATATGTGTATTATACATATAATGAAGCTCTTGCAGTTTTTATGTAAATGTTAATTGCACAACAACACCCTTTGAAATCTGTTTTTTTTAGATATACATATATGGATATAATGATGACACAAGAATGTTTAATTATTTTTTAGTGTGATAAGTTATTTAGATGCCTTAGGACTTGGGTACTATATATGTATAGTAAGGCTCATATCATTCGTTATTCAGTGTGCAATTCACTACGTATATAATGATGTATTTTTCTTCATTTTCTTGTTAGAAAATATATTCAAAAACAAAATAAGATAAAAACAGTTCACCGACAATTCCCCCAAAAGTAAATTCCCGAAACGACAATTCCCCGAAACGACAATTCCACGAAACTACAATTCCCCGAATTTTTTTCGGTTAATTATCGTTTCGGGGAACTGTCGTTTAGAGGAATTATCGTTTCGGGGAACTGTCGTTTCGGGAAATTATCGATTCGGGAAATTGTCGATTCGGGGTATTGTCGTTTCGGGGAATTGTCGTTTTGGGGAGTTGTCGTTTCGGGCAATTTACTTTTCAAAGAATTGTACATTCGGGGAACTTTCCGATAAACACCGATAAAAACATATTTATAGCTTTTATGAGTGTGAACAAAGTAAAATGGCCTATAGTTTCGGACCTATACGTCCCAATCTTCAGAATGGCTGATGTCGCATGATGATATACTTAATCTGATACGATTGTTTGACATTTTCTAAAGTCTGGTTTTAACTAAATAAAAAAAAATTTAAGCTACAAAAGTGAAAAGTTGAGCCGATATAGATATTAATTAAGGCTAATTTATAAAATTGAAAACAAGTTAATTAGTTAATTGGAAAACGAGTTATTACCTATTCATTGATGTGATTTAAATTTTATAAATTCAATTTATTTAATATCTATCACGGCTTAAAATTTTATGTATGTAGCATTAGCCCTTTTTTATATTTAATTAAAACCAGACTTTTCCATAGAAAAATTAAAAAAATCGTACCAGACTAAGTAATATCACAGAGAACACTAACTATTTGTTATTTTTGGCTGTGGTAATATGTACTTTTTTTGCAAGTGATGTTCGTCGAAAAAAGACTATATTTTCAAGTTTTTTTACATACCTATATACTAAAAAATAAATCTATCATGATAGCAAAACAAAATTTGTTAAAGTGAAATTGTTTAATTTGGTCCAACAACTAATAGTATAGACTGTATTCGATGAAATCTACAATCAGTAGTTTAATTACGGTTGGATGAGATTTTTTTCCATTCCACTATGAGATGGAATTTTGTACTAAATGAGAAAATCTGATTCTCGTTGCTAAAATTGACGCGTGGAATGAGATTTTTAAACGTCAGAAGTGAGATAATGTGATTTTTATTCCACCGGTTATGGTAGTCGTGAGATTTGCGAAAATTTAAATTATTTTTTTATTGTTTAAAAACAACATCATGATGGTATTAACTAATGTTGGACGGAAAAAATTGATAAAAAGTGGGTAAAGACCAAAAAATATCGTTAATAGATTTTTTTAAGGAAAATATTGACGTTGCACACGACCTCAAATTTAAAAAAAAATCTGTATGTCCCAAACAACCTTTGTTCCAAGAGTTTGCAGCGCACGTTCCTTTATCGGAGGGGCTTGAATACTGAAAAGTCCAAACACCAAGAATAGTAAAAGAATTGTTGGAACTTCCGCACCAGAATAAAAAAGTTTAAAAAACAAAAAATTTTCTCAGCAGTTTAGGGCGCTTGGCTCCCTTTCCAAAAGTGGAAAATTAAAAAAACCGGAATAATTATGAGAATTCACTAAATAGGTCATCCGAAATATTTTTTTAGTAAACAGTGAGAGGAGAAAATTCTACACTGCACTGCAGTCGTTTTTAATATAGACTTCGAGGTTCTTTTTTGTTGATCGTGGTACAAAATTGGAAAGATTAGAAAAAAAACACTCATTTAAACTTTCGTCTAAAACTTTCTTTTATTATTTTTGATACAATAACTAAATTAAAAACATTTTTGTAAATTGATGACATTTCGCTTTCTTAAAATCGCACAACTAATTTTTAAACGTTATCATTATAATTATTATCAAAATTGACTTTTTTTTCCACAAACCTGTAAATCCAATTTAAATTTTTTGAAAATAAATAAATATTTTGACATTTGACGTTTAAATTTTGCCTACAGACAATATATACACATTTTAGAACAGTTTAGTACATATTCATCTTACGATGAGTTCCAGCGGAATGGAATTTAATCGGTGAACATGTCGTGGAAAAATTTATTTCATGGTGGGAAAAGATCTCATTCTACCGGAATTGAGCTTCACAATTAATCTTCTGATTTAAGATTGATTAATACAGAGATTTAAAAAAATAATTAAAAAAAATGAATATTTGATTAAGTAGCTTACACCTAAGCTTTATATTATTCAACTGACAAATTTTTGTTTAAATAATCATGCGTCAAAATATTTTGTAAAATTGCTAAAAATTAAGAGAAATTTTATAGCAAGAAAAATGCCTTCACGTATGATTCATAAAAAAAATATTATTTTTATTTATTTGACACTTGTCTTGCATTATATGTGTGTGAGTTGATTTTGATATGCGTGATTTTTGGCATACCTATAAAGTTATAGTGTTTTATGTTTATTATTATAGCAAAATATATATACCACTTTCCAATTATTATTATTATATTATTATTTACGAAAATTATAAAATAATTTCTGTAAATTTTTTTTAGTCACCGCGCATTGAGTGAAATTATAATTTAAAATAATTTTTGATTTTTTCAAAAATCCGGTATTGTATTGTATAGGTAACTTTTAATAATCCAACCTTAAAAAAGTGTTATGTAAAAGTTCATAATAAAATAAAAGTTATATGATTTTGAGGTTTGTTTGTTACCTATATTAAATTATTCCTAAACTACCGGTTGAATTATGAGATGAATAATAATAATTAATAATACATGAGACTTAACATATTGAATGAATCGCGATTGACATAGAAACTGATTCATAAGTTTACTTTTTTTCTTTAATTAAAATGACGTTTTGTTGTGTTATTTATTATTTTATTTAAAATAATTTTGACGCATTTTGGAAAATTAAAAAAAAAAAGTATAAAATGTAAATATAAGATTGTCATATTTTTTTCTGATAAAAGGTATTTCTGTGCAATATATAGATTAATATAATAATTTTCTGAACTAATAAAAATGAATAATTCTAGACAATTTATTGTTTTCATAAGTCAAAGTTTAATTTAGTTGTTTTTAGAATTGTATCTATTTAAATTAATTAAATATTTATTGTTCAATAAACATACTGATTTTTTTCGACCGTGGATGTAATATTATTATTAAATAGTGCAACTCTATCAGTATAAAAAACATCATTTTTTTTTAATACTCTGGCAAAAGCTATAGAACCACAGACTCAGGCGAAAGCTAGAGCCAATAATATTACAAAAGTATTCATTTTTCATTGACCGATTAGCTTGTTTCTAAATTTTAAATAATAATGGATATTTGAAAAAGTCATAAGAAATTATGATTAAAGCTATATTAGTTAAATATAGCTTTAATTATAATTTCTTATGACTAAAATATTTTTCTTAATAAGTTAAAATTAGTTCTAGTTCTAGGATACATAATGTAAATATAGTTTACTTAAATACAATGTAGCACTTGAGCAGATTAAATAAAATATGCAAAAAATAACTGTTCATAAATTATATACATATATATCAAACAAGACATAATTTATGATCATTTATCTTATGATATACTTTTAATACTTTGTAATTATATTTATATATATATATATATACATAGGACATAGATACATAGGACAAATATGTAAATTATGTGCACTTTGCAGCATATACTCGTTAGCATAACATAATGTTTACCATGTTTTCATTAGCAAGAAATTGTTTGCCTAATACAAATCTTGCAACTAATATTCTAGAACATATCATATTTAGCTGTTATTTTTATAACACAGAATAACCCTCTAAAAACTGCAAATCTCAGAGTAAAGGACCACTTAAAACTCAACCTGAATCTTACTATTTACTTGTGAAAAAAAATTGAATATGCCGCAAAACTAAATAAGATTGACCTTTGGTTTATATCACGATTTTTTTTTTGTTCTAGATAAATAATAATAATTAGATTTAGTCGAAAAAATATTTTTGAAATATATTCAAAAACATTATGACACACCCCTGTTTGATGTTTTTTTTTTAAATCCACGTGTTACACATTTTAACCAGCCGTGTTCGAATAAAAATTGTCTATACCTTGTTTGTTGATTATTTTAAAGAAAATTTTTGTAGAACAGTTCTAAAAGAAATATCTATATTAATTACAAAATACTTTGCAAAATACTATTAAAAACATTCAAATTGACTTGTAAGGCTGCACTTAAATGAAACATCCCACCTTGGTTTCATTTTTGCATCCCGAATTGTTAAAACGATATTTAAGAAGAAACGATTTTTAGAACCTCTTTTAAAAAGATTTAATAAATAAAATGGTGAGGTCGATAATTTCAGATTTTGGGACAATTTAATATAAAATTGCTGTATGATCATATTTTTCAGCCATTTTTACAAAAACAAAATCGCATTGAAAGAGGCTCCAACCACTTTTTTATCTATACATATAAAGACCTCTAATGAAAAACTATCTATAAGACTACTAAAACCCCATCAAAACATAAACACATTTTTCTACTGATGTCAAACTTTCTTGTTGTCCTGCGGAAGAACGTGTAGACTAATTGAGAAATTCAAAAAAGAGCAGGGCTCAAAAGTGCTGCTAAATAAAAATATTAAAAAAATTGCGCATTTACCTTGAAATTTAGACAATTTAGAAAAAATCGAAATAGAGTTATGACAAAATAACTCAAGTTGTGTATTTTTTACAGAAAAATGTTGTTGTTAAGAGTTACAGGAAATTTAATTTAAAAAAAAATAAAAAAAGTTTTATTTACATTGTATACACTGTGAAAAGAAAATGTTTTCCAAATTACTACAGATTTTTCAAAAAAATTCGAGTATTGAAAAAATCGTAAAAAAATTATGCACTAAAATTTTTAAATAGAAAAAAAAGATCTAGAAAGTTTAAAAAAACCATTTTACGAAAAAATCGTTAATTTAAAAAAATTAGTATTGACGTACACTGAGAAAAAAAATTATATCAAAATTACTCAATAAAAATTTGATAATTTTACTATTTTAATTTAAAATATGTATAGAATCAAATCATATAATATTTTT
This sequence comes from Diadocidia ferruginosa, assembly GCA_027564275.1. Classification (NCBI taxonomy): domain Eukaryota; kingdom Metazoa; phylum Arthropoda; class Insecta; order Diptera; family Diadocidiidae; genus Diadocidia; species Diadocidia ferruginosa. The sequence continues at coordinate 8,139 of JANSTW010040394.1, read as the reverse complement.
TTTAATTTTTAAAATGTCCATTAGCCTGTGCCAAACAAAGTGTGCGACATCTGGATATTTTTTAGGCAAATCGTAAGTACAGAAGGATTTATAGATTTATATAATATATAGGATATATATATATATATATATATATATAAGGGACGTACCCCGTTTAGAGCAAGTATACAAAAAAAATTATTTTGATGAAGATTGGCTCTATATAGTCTTAGCCCAATTTGGGTTTTTATTTATACAATTGAATAAATTTAGAATATTCCAAGTAATTAATTGGATTGTCAATTTTTTCTTTATATATTCTTTTCGCATCGATTTGTTTAATTACAAAAAATTAAATTAATGAATTGATGAGATTTAAGATCGTAATATTATTTTATATACCACACAATATAAAACTCAAAGTCATCATCAAAAATTCAAAAAAAAACAACGACAATAAAAAAACCATTTCCAAAAGAAATGTTTTTAATTCACATAAGAAAAAGAAAAGAAATGTTGTATTTATATACATTGACTTTGGTCATTGTCAATGTTAAGCTTTTGTAGTGGCGGAGGTCATATAATATATTGAGAATTAACACAAAAAAAATTTATTTAAAAATTTTAACTTCGTGAATACGTATAAGTATATAGATTTTTGATAAATTGAACACACAGGTTGGTGTGCAGTCAGTCAGTCAGTCAGTCAGTCAGTAGAGTAAATGGTAAGATTTTGTTGTTGTTGTTTTTTATTCAAAGAATTAAAATAATATTTTAATGTTTTAAACGCAGAGCTTTGTATATATATAGCTTTTTATATGCTCCTATATATACATATTGTGTTCTGACGACAACAATGATGATGATTACGACAACGACGACGGTGTTATTAATGATGATGGTAATTGTATACATTTTATATAAATAACGGCACATTCAACTTATTTATTTACTTAAAACACTGTTATATATTTATACAAAAAAAAGTATTAATATAAAAGCCATCTTATATACGAGGTCAAGGATAGACTCAACTGCTATATAAAAATGATTGTGTGTGTTCATTTCTTTTGAGGTAAATGAAATTATTTATACATACTGTTTGATGATCGTTACATTGATGATGAATAAATTGGTTAGATTTTTTTATTCGTTTTTTTCGTTTTTTTTTATTTCGATCTTTTTTATAGATGAAAATAAATCATTTTGCATATTAATTGAAGTATTCTTTATTATAGATTTTTTTTTCTAATATAATGAGAATTTAAGCATTTTTCGTTTCAAACTTTTCCATAAAAAACGGGTTTGACTTAAATTTTTTTTAAATAAAAAGTTGTTACTTCACAGATTTGATGTTCAAATGATGGTCAAATATATGTTATGTAAAAGAAAATTATAAAATTGTTAGATTTTTTTGTTATAGTTGGTCGTTTCAACAACAAATCTTCAACTTACTGATGCATAATATATTTTTTTTATCAGATATTTTGTAATTGGTTATATTATTGTTGTTGTTATTTATTTTTCATAACAAAAAAATTACATTATAAATTAGTCTTCTCGATGATTTATCTTGAAACATGATTGTTAGCTGTGTTATGTTATATAGTTGTTGAGATATTTTTATACCGCACTCGCATATGTGAAGTGATGTGTTGTTGATATTTTTCTTGTAACATTTATGATAGAAAAAGTTAAATGGTTTTTTTCTGCGTTATATTTTATTATTATTACAAATCAGAAGCTGCCATCATAAAAATTATTTAAATAATAATAAAGAATAATGTAATATGATTATGAAAGATGATATTGACCTTTTTATTGTTTTTTTTCAATTATTTAATAATGTTGTTTAATGCGATTGTTTGGAAAAAATTAATAATATGTTATTTGTTAATATTTTTATTATTTGTTGATTAAAATTTTGGAACATTTACTACTATTTTGTCTTTTTTATGTTACTTTAAATGCATATCAATTATTTAATATTAAATATTTACATATGTACATATGTAAGTAGCAGAAAGAGTCTAATTTAATTTTCTCTTAAAAAACCGATAGAGTAAACAGCCATGAAGCAACCCTAGCCCATCCACATGTAACTCGTTTCGAGATCTACGTCCCATCATCAGTATAGTTAAGAAGCTTCATATAGACGAATTTGCAAAAATATACAATCTTTAAATTAGTACATATTGGCTTAAGAAAATTCTTTCTTTCTCGTATTTTAAGATGTAGACACGCAGTGAGTGTCGATATGTAATAATTTTAAAATGACGAAATTTATTCAAAGGCAGCTAACCAGGTCCAGATACGTCTCCTTATTGGCGTTCCCTATACAGATTTTAATTACCATACCTATTTTAGATACATATAAATATTTATTCTGATGAACAGGAGAGTGACATCTCTAGGATGTCTTAGAAAAAGCAAAATGTTCTTCATAAAAGATTCGTCCACCTCATACACCCCACAGAGTTTAAGAAAGCGCGTCCTCAAAATCTTTTTAGAATAAGCGTAAATATATTTTCTTTTTATCTTTTGGTTAATTTGTGTAATTTGTTAACAATTTAATAATTTTCCTAAAAGTTACCATCGAAGAATTTCACGAACTGATGTCTCATGAGAAATGATCTAAATATATAATTATTTCTCGAGAACGATTCTCGATGAACACTGAACAGAATATTCAAATTTTACAATTTTCTAGTTTTTAATTTGTAATATCAGCGCATAATTCAAATGTGGAGCGATTTTTTTGTATAGGTTGTCCCAATGGACTGATGATAAAAATCGTCTTATATTCGTAGGTGCTACTTATATAGTATAACTTTTGTTTTGTAGTAAAATATCAAAGTTTTATTTTTACTCAGGTGACCGTAATTGTGTTTTATATTTGGAAATTTAAAATTTACTAATTTTACAGCTCGATAAATAATTAGTTTTTTATAATTTAATTAAAAATAAATGACTGAAACAACTCGATAAATTTGAAATTTAAAATTATATGCTATACTTAGTATTTGTTTTTAAAAAATGGGTTAGTCTAAACGAAAACAAAGTATAATTTTTAACACATGTCAGGAGATAATTTTTCGTATATTTTCGTACTTTTTAACACAAAATTTCGCTGCACGGCAATTTCAGCTCAAAACTGAACAAAACATTTAAGTACAAATTTGTATATTTGTAAGTAGTGGCGTAACCATAATGTAAGAGAGGAGTTCCCACATTATGAACATCTGGTTACGCCACTATACTCCGAATTAAATGCTATATTATTATTGTTTTTTCACCAATTTTACATTCTTACAAGATTTTTTAACAAGAACAACCATATAAAATAATTTTAAAAAACGAATAACAACCTTTTCAAGCTAATTTTCTACAAACAATTGAAAATAGGTCGCAGCACTTAAAGTACAATAAAATGTACATCATAAATCAAGTTCAACAACAATAAAACTAAAATTTCACCTCCTTACCCAATTTATATTCTTACAAGTAAATATACAAAGTACGATTGAAATCGCAAACAATAAAATATATTTTCTGTAATTTGCTATATTATGACCAAGAAGACGTGTGTACTCCTACACACAGAAAAAAGAGAACACAATTTTTTTTGCAAGAACAACATGCAAATAATTAATACAAAGTTAACAAAACCACTCTTACCGAATGAATCGTTCAAAAAAATTTCTTCTTTTTATATGCAAAAATATTTTGTGTATTTTATACCGAAAGACACAAAAACAGATCCACCTAAAAGAAATCAAAATTATTAATAAAATAAAAATATTATTCTCGCGCAGAGCTGCTAAGTCGAGCTTGGTCGTAGCATTCTTATAATAATAATTTATTTTTCTGTGGGTCAAAAAACTGATTACGCGCCATACCATCTCTTGTAGCACGGTCACAAAGTAGGTCTTTCCTTGTTTGTTGTTGGACTTACTTATAATTTTTTTTTTTTCTTTCCGACTTTATATACGATATTATATATAGGTGTACGTATATATTGATATTAAATTAAATTCTCAGGTTTTTGTTGGCTTGTTTTCTTTTTCATATAAGTAAATGTTATAGTGTTGTATTACAACAACAACAACTCCTCCACACACAATATCTTCTTATATAGAGTTTTGAAGAAGAAAAAACGATATTTCTGTATAAGTAATGACCTCATTTTTTATTGAAAAAAAATTCTTTGGTTTAAATATTATATGTTGCTCTTCACTATGTACTTACAATTATTTATTTAAATGTAAAATGAAATAATCTTCAATATAGTCACGTGGCCGAATAAGTGCTGCTATTATTAATCGAGCAATATGTTTATTTCAAAAAGAATGTTCAGCTGCATTAATAATAATAATAATTTTAATGACATCTTTGTATTATTTAATGCACAGCACTAATTTAAATATTTATTTTAATAATTTTAATTTTTATGGGAATGATGAACCCACAATTGACGTTTTGTGAGTAAGCTTCATAGTATTTTAAAATTGGAATTTAAATAGAGTAGATAAATATTTGTTATCAATAAGTTTTTAATAGAAACTAAATAAAAAAAATTGTGGTCAGACATATGGTGTATGAAATTTAGGGCATGTGGAGGGCATATCGTTAGACTACCTAACCTATTATATAGAGAGATTTACTCCTGGCCCTTGGATGTAATTTGTTTTATTTAAATTTAGTTTAGTTTAGAGCTTGCTGCTGCTGCTTCCAGCAGCATGTTTTATGTTGCAGCGGCTCGTCGGTGCGCTCGCTTCAGAGTCTGCAGTGACCCCTAACTGACCTTTTGCAAATAGGGAAATCTTTAAAAACATCTCTGTTTGTTATCGCTCCTTCTCCCACCCTTTTTTATGCGGAGAAGATGTAAAAGTTTGTTAAAAATTTCTGAAAGGGCTAGATGAATTTATTATTTGTATCAAAAAAAAAATTGTGATTAGGGGAGGTACGAAAAAGTTATTTTTAACAAATTTTAGTAGATATTAGGTAAGTTTATTCCAATCACCTACCTTCTCCTCTAACCCTCCCGAAAAAGGATTTTTGCTGAGATTTTTAAAAAACTTTGATCCATTTTCTGCATTTCCATCTCTTACTTTAGAAGAAGGTTTGCTAGAGGCAAGCCTTTTTGCTAGAGAGTAAATACTCAAAATTGCAAACTAAAAATATTCGAATCAACGTTGTGTTAACGTAACACTAATTTTCTTGAATACGCTTTCCGGTTCCGGATTTTCCTATTTTTTTAGTAGATGCAATAAGTCATTTCATCGTTCCAAAGTTCGATTTAAGCATTTTTGCTAAAAAGTAGATACTCAAAATTGCGAATAAAAATAATTCATATTAACGTTGCATTAGCGTAACACAAATTTTCTTGAAAACACTTTTCCGTATTTTTCTATTATTTTTATGCTAAATAAATCGTTCCTGAAAATTTCATCGGTCCAACGTTCTAGTCGATTGGGTAAAAAAAATTCGTTTTGACTATACTGCCTCTACTGAGTGATTTTTATTTAGAAATAGCCTCAATTATTAGGCAATTAAATAACAAAATCAAAAATTTATCCTTTTTCTTATTAAATGCAAAAAAAACTAACTGAAAATTATCATTTCTTTCATTTCAGTTCAATCACACAATAGAAACTTACGAACTTTGCCATGTGTTGTGCTAAGAACCGGCATGGAAGGTGTTTGTATGTTTGCCATACATTGTCTGAAAGCAAATGGTACACATTTAGGTACATGTAGAGATGGTTACTATTTTAAATCTTGTTGTCAACTACAGGTAAGTAAAATGTTTTAGAAAAATTGAAAAAATATTAATTAACGCAAATTTTGTTGTTGTTTTAGGATGAACCACCATTATTGGAACATGAAATCAGTGATAATAGCATAGACCAAAATACAATATCACATTCGCAGCAACATCAAACATTACTACCGACAACGATCGGCGGAGCTGCTGGCAGCAGTAGTTTGGGATTAAATGGTGCTGTGACCGGTGGAAGTGGCGGCAGTTTTTTTAAATCAACAATGCGGCCTGTAATAAATGATATAACTTATGTTCCAATAAATTCCGTTACAATATCTGATCATTTAGCGACTAATAAATTTTCAACGTTATCTCCGGCATTCATTGGTAGTACTAGTGGCAGCAGCAATAGCAGCAGTGGTAGTACTGTGTATGTTAATCGGACAAACAGCACTAGTAATACTAATAGTATTGGGAATATTTCTCGGCCTACCAGTTCTAGCAGTACTAGTGGCATTCATACTAGTAATGTTGGCTCTTCTAGTAGTACTGTTAGTAGTTTTAGTAATTCTGATAACATCTCTGACAGTAGTATTGTCTCTACTGCTAGTACAATTGGAACAATTTCAAATAGTTCCGTTTCTAGTGTAAACACAGAAAAACATAAGACTAATTCAAGTAGAATTGAATCAACAAGTCCGGTTATAACAACAATAAAAGAATTTTATCTTACACAATTGCCAACCACAACTGAAGCAATCAAATTGCAAACATTTCAATCAGTTCAAGAAACGGTAACAAATAGCCCAACCACAACAATAGCACCCACAAAACGTTCAACAAAACGACCAACAACTTCAACCGTTATTACAGCGAAGCCTACCAAGCAACACATAACAACACAAAGGGACGAACTATCAATTACAACGATAAAAACAACTGTAAACACTACAAAAAGTACCAAACGTCCAGCACTAACTACAAATTCAACGGAACCAAGTTCAACTAGAAAACCTACCACAGCCCACCGTACAAAACCAACAAGACGTCTCACGACGACAACAATTAAACCATTAATTAATCGAAATACAACAAACTTTCAAACGTCAATAACAAAAGCACCCACTACACCAATTAAAGATTCGACAATTGTTAACATCAAACCAATGAACAACACAAAACCACATAAGCCCTCGCAGAGTCAGTCTGTTACATCAACAACAAATCAACCGTTTGTTACAATATCGTTTGTTCAGACAACCAAAGCACCTCGACCAAAACCCACACCAACCGAAAAAATTGTTAAAGTTCCGCCAACAAGCCTGGATCATTTAGTCAATGATACTACGATAAATCCGTCAAAGACATCAAATGTGACAACAACTAATGTTCCTACAACAAAAGTTCCATCAACACAAAGTGCAACTGAAAAAATTACCGAACAAATGGTCAGTACTGTTCATTTGAGTACACTGAATCAACCAATTACAACGCAAAGTACGAGCACCGAAAAACCCGGTCTAGTTACGTGGAGTAATTTTGGTGAAAACAATACTTTGAATGGTAAATATTTTTTTGGTTTAAGGAATTTTGAAATAAATTTTCATTTCTATTTTAGAAAGTACTGATAAACCCTCAAGCACACTTACTGATTGGATCCTAATTCCAAGCGTTCAACCAGACACATCACCACAATTGTTAACAACATTTAGTACAATTGTTGATGATTTTACAACAGAGCCTGCGGTAAAAGAAACAACTACTGTAAAGCATACTACACCAAGTACAACTAAGACGACAACAACCACTGAGAGACCAACAACCACCACTGAGAGACCGACAACAAAACGAACAACAGCCAAACCCACAACGACGACTGCAAAGACAACCACAACGACTGTAAAACCTACCACGACGACTGTAAAACCTATCACAACGACATCAAAAGCAACAACATCAAGTACAACTACAACAACTACACCCAAATCGACAACAATAAGAAAAAAACCTACTACAACAACTACAACCATTACACCAATTACAGGTATATAACTAAATTGGGATAATATCTAGTTTACCGGCACAGCAAAATTGAGACCCTCCTTTTAAAGGATGTTAAGGAAGTCAGCAAAAACTATTTTCGTTTTGGAGTATGAAGGGGAGACGCCCCTTTTCAGGGTTCAGAGTTTGTGTGTAAAAGTTTAATAATGTACAAATTGTATGCCCCACCTATACAGAATGGATGAATGGGTGAATTATAAATTTTTGTAGTTTAAACTTAAAAAACGGCACTCTTTTTTTAATAATAAGATAAAATAGAATAATTGGATTTTTTGTATGTAATTTTAATGTATATTGTATGTTACACATTATAATTCCATAACTGCCGGAGAATA
>JANSTW010040383.1:0-14675 GCA_027564275.1 Diadocidia ferruginosa | reverse complement strand
GATCGTGTTATATATAGTTTATACCATATAAATTACAATGTATAAAATAAATTATTTAATTAAAATTTACAAGGTTGGTATTTTTTTAACTAAAGGTAATTACAATTATTACTACACGAACACCACTCATATATAAACTATATATATGGCGAGCTTTTTTATCATATGATAAAAGCTTTTGTCATTTATATAAAACAAGTTTACAATATAATTTATATATAAGAAAAAACTCAATCATATGCATGAGGGTAAAGTGAAAAAAATGTAGAGAATCAAAACAAACTAAAACTATTCATATTTTACCGCATGCAAGAAACAATTAATAAATAAATTATGAATGAAGGTAAAAACCCTTTATATAGTTAGTCAGATTGCTATAAATGCATGCGATTACCTTAAACTAAATTTATTTTTATAAAATTATTTAATTTGCATTCATCTATATGCATTTTTACCATACCATCATAATATTATCTTCAACCTTGCTCTATTTATAATTGGAAAATAAAATTTTCCACTTTAATTACAAAATATTTGTATGTATAAATGAATGTTTAATGATGTCTATTGTATAAAAACGTTGCAATTTCTTATATATACTGCAAGTCTACATAGTGTTTTTATATTAAATTATATATAGGTATGTACTACGGCTGGGATTGTTTTTTTTTTTGTAAAAACACTAAATATAAAATATATTGTTAAATTTTACACATCATGATGGCAGATGAAAATGGATGAATATAACATACAATATGATGATGTTTGTGTATGTTGATTTTTTTTATGAAATGACAATAAAAAAAACATCGTTAGGTTTATACTCAGGGTCGTGGACCAAAAAAACACAATTTGTTATCATGGAAAGGTTTTTCGTTTTTTTTTATTCTTTTAACCATACTGTCCCCTTCAGTGTTAAACTTTTTATATCATCTTATCTAAAAAATATGAGTTTTTCTTTTTACTGATGATGTTCAATCTTATTTCGTTTCCTAATGAATCTCATCAGCGATCGGACCAATTTTGTATAAAACTTCTCTGTATAACAGCACATTTAAAAGTTATTCCATTCTTGTATATGTATATCCAGCTTGAAACTGACTGACTAATAAAACTACCGACTGACTGATTGCCGAACAGACTGACTGTAGGACTGATTGACTAAAGTTATTTAATTAATTATTAATAATATATAATATTTATTAATTATGTTAACCGATTTTTCTTTTAATTCCAGGTACGTCATTTCAATACTTATACAACAACAAAAATTTATAAACATAAAGGTATGGTATAGAAATATATATTTTTTTACAAAATTTACAACCCCAATATAAATAAACTGTACCAGTCTAAATGAATAGTTTAATCCATAACAAATTGACCCTACGTTTGGACGCCTTTGTCAACTTGTATATAACTATATAACATGGTTCCTTTCCACATATTATATACGTATGCACAACAACTATGTGAAAACTAATAGCAAAACGGAATAAAAAATGAAAATGAGAAAAACTAAAAACAAAAACAAAAAATCATACTGAAAGAATTCGCCAGTGTTCTTTATATTAGGGTGGAAGGTGGAAATTTATATAATTATTTGTTAACAAGGAATTAAATCCGTATTCACACTAAAGCCTTTTTTTAGTAGAGATTTTAGAACCGACGTTTAGAACAATTTTTTTACATACAAAAACCATAAATGTCGGTTCTAAATTTTTGTGTGAACCTATAGATTTTCAAATATTCTAATATTTTAATCAAACGATGTACAACGTTACTCAAAAAAAATCTTTTTAAAATTAAAATATTTTTTTAAATTGTATTAATAATGTCGCGAAACTAATTTCCAAATTAAACTAAACAAATCTCTAAACCAAAAATCTATGTTTTTTTAAACATAAAAACCCTATAGTATTAATTATTTTTTAATTCCCATATTATTTAAACCCCAAAATTTTCTGCATAAATTCCAAATTCACCCTAATATATAGACATATAACTACTGATGAAAATAACAACGTCTCTATATACATACAATATACACATTATGTTAGAGAAAATTATAGTGGGTTTATTTTGCTACCCTTATATAGTGGCTTTTCTGCGCCCTAACATATCTTAGCAAAAGTTAATAAAGTTTATCAGATATAATATATAATAAATATCATATTATTTTAGGATATCTATTGATACTTACTCAGATAACATGAAATAACTGAGAATAGAAAAAAAGCTTTACAAAGTTTGTCTGATCGCTGATGAGTTTCATGAGGAAACGAAACCAGCTTGTACATTGCTATAATAACCTAAATTTTGTAGATAAGTTTCACAACATAAAAATTGTGTACTGACATAAATATATACATTGCAGTTGTGTTCTTTAAATGGATACAAAAAATATTTATTAAACATAAAACATTGTGAAATATTATAGAAGTGACATTTTTAAAAATCCCACCACCCTCTCTCGGTTTATTTATAACCGTTCATTCTATTTATTATTATTAATTACAATATTCAACAAAATAAAACTTTTTTCTAACTTTCTGGGTTACCTCAAACTGGGGGAAAACCACTTACGGTAATCATTAATCAAAATATTTCGGAAATCACTGAAATCATTTCGGAAATCACGGAAATCATCTCAGAAATCACGGAAATCATTTCGGAAATAATAAATCATGGGACAAAATTACAGTCATTTTATACGAAAATGACAGAAGTTTTTTCCAGGAAACTACGGTTTGTTCGCTATTTTGAAAATATTTGTGAAATTTCACAAATATATAAATTATTAAATTTTATTATCACTATAAGTATTAAACAAACCATCCTAATAGCATAAGGGTCTAATAAATTTTAATAAATAAAAAATTCATAAAATTTCATCAAAATCGGAAGAAGTTGAGACATTTCACTGATGGCGAAAACCTAGTACAAAATGTACAATTTTATGCTCACCCTAATTCTGAAATGGACCACCCCAATACTTATTCAAAAATTTCAATTTTAATAACTAAACATTTCTGAAAATTTCTTAAAATTCTGATGGAAACGAAATAGATTCTGGTTATGTTTACAAAATAATCGTATGGCAACCTCCTCACTTTGATCTATAGACCCTAAACATAATCATAAACTATATGGAACCACTAAAAAACTATACCTACACAAAAATCTAAATCCGTTTACTAGTGAAAAACTTCTCTTATATGCCCATATTTTTCGGCAATTTTTACAAAAACGTACCTTCTCCTATATAGACTCCAAGTGCAATCCCAGAGTATGGGGCCACTAATAACCCATCTATACTCCAAATTTTGGTAAAATACTTGGACGGGTGTAAAACTTTCTTGTGTCTAACAGACAGACGGACACTTTTCATTTTCAAATTTTTCTGATTCAGAGCATCATAAAACGCGAAAAAATGGATCTCAGCATTTGATCACTTTGATCTAAATTAAAGCTTGTATTATTTACATATGGAATTTTTGTTTGACTATTGATAAGGATGTGAAATTTAAGAACAGGCTAATCGGACAACGAAAAGTGAATACTTTTGAAATATTATTGGCTCTTTTGCCTTAAAAAAAATATGATGTTTTTTACTCATATACCGATTAGCTTGTTACTAAATTTCAAATTTGTTTACATTCACGGTCGATGAAAAAGTAAATATTTCATTGTTAAGGATATTTACTTTTCTATCCACTGATGACGGGTTAGCCTAGAAATAGTGCAACTCTAGTCGGTATATGAGTAAAGACACTTTTTGAAAGGCTTTGGAGAATTACTAGAACCATTTAATATTGCAAAGTATTCACTTTTCGTTAACTGATAGTTCCTAAATTGTAATAATTGTTAAGGATATATGATATCGACCTAAAATACTCTATGGAACACCTTTGCTCTGCTCAAAAAGCTGGCAAAAAAAACGTCTATACTATACATAGGGATGAAATGTTTCTGCGCATACTCGTGTTTTTTTCTCGAAAATATTCCATACAAGGGCGACGTCATCATGCGTCGCGTTTGGCGAATCGGCTACACAATATTATATGTAGAGATATATACATATAGAGTAGAACAAGTCCATCGGATATTTCACGTAATTTATACGACGAATACTTCTTCTTAAAAAAGGACTTTTTTGTTGTGTGTTTTGCTGAACACTGGCTGAATATCAGGGCTAAAACCGTATCATACGCCAGCTAGTTTTTTAACTTCGTTTTAACACGGTGTTTTGGTGTAGCCATATAACATATTATATGGAGAAAATATTCCGCACCCAGTTTCCAGGCTCATTTCGGAAATCCTTTAACGCGTCAACAGAATAGAAAACTTTATAATTTTTGTGTGTAAAAATTAGTGTCGATTTTCCATTAAATTAACACCATCCCGTAGAGTTTACCACTATTCTAATACTAGAACTGTTAAATTTGTGTTGTTGTTGTGCGATCAAAATTTATTGGTCAAATATATATGCCTAGTAATTATAGTAGAAAAAAAAACATTGAAAAAATCCTTCGATTAAAGGACAAGGTTATATTTATTAGAATAAGTGGTATAAGGAAAAACACCAAACGAAAAAAAAATTGTCGTGGAAAACTTTTGTAGGTGTTGGCATAGTGATTTCGTTTGCTTTACGCGATAACAAGATAGCAGCACAAAAATCGTGTACTATGTGTGTAGTATCATGTACCTAACCTACTAATAACGCAAAGTGCTTGTGTTATATAAAATTATTATTATTATTAGTGTTTGGTGTCGCTATTTTTATACTGACTTGTATTATTTATATATAGAGTGAAATTAGAACAAAACAAAAATAGGCACATATTATAGAACTTGAACGAATTGTTTTAATAAATTATGTTGAAAAAATCAATGTTTATTTAAAATAAACACTGACATTTTACCATTTTCGGCTGCTGCTGCTGCTCAGGATTGGAAAACATTTTTTTTGTTGGTGTATATAGATGTGCGAGAGAACCACACCCGCCTTTACAGTGTGCTTTTTTGGGAATTATATATACGTATATATATATTTACAGCCACTTTTCTAACCTAAAAAAGCTCATTTTTGGTTAAAAGGACTCGCTTATTATAAATTAACCTTTAAAATTTACACATTTATTTAATGTGTATGACGTTGTGGTGTGAGCTGTAATTTAAGGATATTGTTTTTTCTTTCTCGGTTCTGTGGTACGGTGTTGGTGTGGTGTGTGCTTTATGAAGTGAAATTAAAATATAAATAAATTATTACCCGCAATAAAAATAAACGATAACTAGCGTACACACATCTATAGAATATCGCATCTATATAGCGAGCTTGTGGGTTCGGTGAAAAATTTAGAGTGATTAGTTACAGACGTTAAATCTTCTTTTTTTTAGAAAAATGTTCTACAAACACAGGTACGATATATAAATAAAAACGATTTTCCTGTAACGTGAGTTTTTTGCATGGTGAATATTTGTGTATATAAAAGATAAATAATGTTAAATTGAGAAATTTGTTTTTTTAGCAAAAGGTGTGTTTGTGTGCGTATCTAAAAGTAAAATTTGGTCCTTTTACAAGTTTTTATATTCTATATATATATACATCTTAAATTCATATATAGGCGGTAGGCCTTTTTCTGGTAGCTTTTTTATGGTCGATTTTTTTTTATGACCAAAACCAATATTTTATGTATAAGGAGGTGTGGTATATATACAGGATTGTCGTGTGGTACTTATACATATTTTCCAAAGTAACATTTGCCATGCTTATGCGAGTCACAAAAAACCTCTATATACTATACGAGAAAACTTATCGGATTAAGTGGCCACACAAAAGAAAATTCTTTTGTCATTATTATATATAGGTACACATAGCAATATATTTATTTAAAAATACAGAAAAAAGGTTTACATTACTCGTGGCTGTATACAAAAGTCAATTTTTGTCAAGTACTATTTTATATACGTATACATAAGATGATGTGGAATTTTTAATCCTCTGTGTAGGATGCTGTTTTTTTTTTTTGAAAATAATTTTTGGTTTTGTGGTTTTGTGAAAAGCCACTCAAATTTTCTATAAAGCAATTTCTTGCTCGTAACTATATAGAAGTTGTTTTATATATAGAAAAACTTTTATTATATATTTGTTTTTTGTTATTTATTAATTTATGTACCGTATTTAGTAATAACAAAAAATTAATAATAATTCGAAACGTTTAATAAAAAAAAAAACTTTTTTCATATAATTATAATTTTCTCTATAATATAGAAATTCTAAGAAAAATCACATAATGAAGGAGTAAAGTTTTGTATAATGTCCTATATGTATAATATTATTTTCGTTTCGGATTAATAATAATTATATATACAGCAGCTTATAGACAAGATAGACAAAAAGAAATATTGATGTTTATCTTTGATTAAACTTTGTTTTCTTTAAGTCCTTTTTCCTATACAGAATTCTTATTTTTCGTTCTGCTCGCCTTTATTGGATAAGTTAAATAATAACATTAGTAAGGCTTGCGGAAAGGGAAAGGGATTAAAATATTTAAAATAATATAAAGCCAAAGAAATTTTATTTATTTAATTACATTTTCATTTTTTTTTTTTGTAAAAATTAAATTATATATTGTGTTTAAAAAATGTAGTTATAAATGATGGTTTCTGTACTATATAACTTCATCAGCTCGAAAACAAAACTTTTTTGTATAAACTTATTTCTAAAATATTTTGAATCTTCTATATATATAACTATATAAATTTCGTTGCAATTTTTGCCCCCTTAAATTATATGGGTTTTTAATTTTGCATCTGCTACATACATGACAACGGAATTTCCACCACTATGGAACGTAACAAAATTTTTTTGTAGTACACTTGAATGAAAATGTCAAAATGTTTAAAAAATTTAATAATTTTAACCAAAAACTACTAAATCTACTTGAAGATGTCAAAAATTATTTGCTTTCATCAGGCAATACCACATGATAACTGGAATTTTGTCGACTGCAACATAACAAAAATGTTTTGTGTAACTATACACTAATATATTTTAAGCAAGTTGACAACACTCCACCTTTGCTATAGTCAAAGTGATACTATATGAAATATATTGAAATCCATGGTATCAGATAGGAAAAGGGTAAAATGGTCCCTATGCTCCCTTTCTTTGAAGTAAAGGACACGATGATGATACACTAGTATATGCATGAAAATGTCAACATGTTTAAAAAATTTATAATTTGAACCGAAAAGTACTAAATCTACAGAAAATTAAAAAAAAAATTATTTTCATCGTGTTAAATACCACATGCTAACTGGAATTTTAACTATCTCTCCTGTATATAGGCTCTTATATTGAAAACCGAATTATTACTTGATAATATTCCAATAATATTTTATATCGATCAATCTAAAAATTATTAAATTGAATAAAACACAGCCTTTTAAATATTTAAAAATTTATTTTATTAACACATCACATCTAACTAAGACGAACGTGAACATCAATAATAGTACAAAAGACAACTTCTTCCAAATGATTGAGTAGAGATAGTTGAACGGCAACTGGAATTGGTGGATAGACCGATGTTATTTCAAAATTGAATACGTACAAAGCATCTTCATCAACATCCAATGGACAATTCGATCCATCCAAGTGTTGGCAAGCATCATGGAAACTTTCATGAAGTGGATATTCAACTGTTACTCCTAGTGCGGTGGCAAGTACATGCGGTCTAAGGGTTTCGGCTCCAGTTAATGCACGGAAATCAATTTCCATGATGGCGGTGGTGCCTTGAACAATGTCGCACGGGGATGTCGTACAACCCAAAACTCGAACTTCATGAGGAGATGGGTGATTATCAGAGCCTGAAATTTACCAATCAACTTGTTAATGAAAATCAAAATATCTCTTTTTCGTATAACTTACAAACACGAACTGGTGTTGCCTGACCCAATACCAAAGCTGGTATAAATGCAGCCAAAATTAAAAATTTAAACATTTTGTGCACAAAATATTCAATTAATAAAAATTTCAAAAGAAAATGTACCATCCATTGGATATGCAACGGCTTTTATACGCATTGTATAATCTGTGTTATCATTTAAAGCAATTGCATTAAATTGATAACATTTTTTGGCCAGGTGTGCAACAGTATATAATTGCAACAAAGAGCACTCGAAGTTGGTTGAAGAAGTCAATAAATATTTTATTGTACCTGATATAAGATAAGAACTTTAAGAGGACTGCAATCAATTATATTTGTTGATAACCTGCAATGGTATTTTAAATTTTTTATTATCTATTGCATAATTTGGAAATAGAATGTACAATGTTCGCACATATTGTTCATTCTTTGCAATAGTTAAAATTTTTTTTTTAAACAAGAAGATGAATACGAAAAATATGATGTTATTTAAAATAGTCGAAAATGGCACATCATCACTCTTGAGCACCATGAGCAATCGATACCTTCACGCTTGTATCTTGCGTTGCGCGAATGAATAATGTTAAAGTAGTGGACACAAAACTGATCCCTGTATGGTACTATATTACAGAGACTAATCTACTTGACAAAACAGTTTGTTTTCTATGGTTAAAATTTAAAATTTAAAAAACTTGGATAACTCTAAACAAAGTTAATATTAACCTTCGTTAAATCAAAAAGAACGATGACTTTTACCAACTTGTTGTCAATTCGCAATATGATGTCCGATATAGAAGAAAGGGCAGCACATTTATGATTTACTGAGGTATTGGAATTATTTTATAAAATTTCCGTACTGTTAAAAAATTTGAATTAGTTAATTCGAAAAACATGAGTATGGTAGAAAGTGTGGCTGTATTAGTTTTACACATTTTTTGAGAATTTGATCCAAACCTCTTACAGAATTCGAATTAATGGTATTAGTATAGTCATAAATGTCAAATAATGATAAAAAATTGAATGAATTTGGATTTTTCAAAATTATTAATGACTTTGAATCAAGATTGGCACCACCGAAGAAATACGAAAAAATCTCAATAAAATCATCCGGTGTATAAAATCATCAATATTATTCCTAGACTCTATGGGGATACCAAGCTTTTTCAAATTGTTTCACAATTTTTTTCGATATAAGATGCATAATATATGGATTGCATATATTAATTATTAATGAAAAAGTCGTGGACTCAAAACTGATACCTGTGGTATTCCACATATGACAGGTTTCATTGTTTCATTTCAATTGAGTACAGTTTGTATTCTATGGTTGTTCGCAATTTCGCAGAAGAGAAAGAAGAGAAGGATGAAGGTTGAAAATTGATTAGTTAGAAAATTATGTACATGAATAACACAGATATAACTACGTTAATGAAGAACAATTCTAGGCTCAACATAACCATCATTTTTGTAAATAAACTGCGAGTTGGCTAGACCTTGTATACTAAAATATATAGATTTCTCTGATGTATTACAGATATCGAATTGAATTGAAAATTCTGATAAAGAAAATGTTAATCCAATTCAAATTTTTTTTTTGGTTATCTAATCAACTTAATATTTATCTTATTAATGGTTTTTAACTTTCTGACCAAATAAAGATATTTTTGTTATTTACTTTTATTTTAATTTTTAAATATAGTCCATTGTATAGCTTTTATAAATCCTATCATATTGCAATCAAGAATTATATAACAGACTTTTTTTGCGAGCGGATCAGATATTCAGCGCTCTTGTGACAATATTATTTTGATATCTATTGTCATCAGTTGACAATTATTTTACATATATTTACTCAACAGTTTTTTTTTTCTTAAATACAAAGGTATTACCGACATCGATTATATAGGCAATGTTGGGTAATGTGCTGAATAGTTCGTTCTGTAAAACTAATTATATACTCTCTTCTATATAATGTAAAGTGTATGAAGAATTGAGCAGAACAAGAGAATAACAAACTAAAAACCAAAAAAAAGGCTTAGTAAAAAGTCTAAAAAAATTGTATTTTTCTAAAAAAGATAACATAAATTTCAACAGTTTTTCTGCAATAATCTTTAGTTTTAATATATTTTTTAGTTATTTGAAATATATCTACACAAATTGAAGGCATAAGGGGCCCAAACTTTCAAAAATTTAGGATATTTTATGTCAACAAATTTCGCTGCGCGGCAGTTTTAATTTGATACATATATAAAGATGATCTTTCTGTCAGTTAAACCGATGAAAAGTGAATACAGATTTATGTTAAATAGTCAAACAAATATTTTAGTGATACAAATTCAAAGGCCCAGCAGGCCCTCATATAATAAAATTTCTGTTCTAAGATATTTACAAAAATCAAATCTGGCCAGGGGGCCCTCAATTTTTAATTTGCCGAGGGCCCCCGAAAACCATAATACGCCACTAATTATTGGACATAATTGAGTTGTAAATTGATAAAAAAAATATCTGACGCGATTAAATACGTGCGTGAAATACAATATTTTGGTCTTAAACTCATAATTCACATAATTGATTGTGATATTGAAAATATATAATTTTGAAACAGGTGCTGATACAAAATGATGACTAATCAAAAAATAGTATTTCGTAGTAGCACCTCAAAATTTATAAAATAAGAATTCTATAAATTAAAACTATGACTAATAATGATTGATTTTTAATAGAAAATTGTCAAAAAAATGTCTACAAATCTTTTAATGGATATCCTTTTTTATTAATTGTATACAGGAACTAAAGTCCTATCATTTAGATACTTTATCAGTATGGAGCATAGTGGGTTACGTCACTGTACTCAAGAGGTTGTGATTATGAGTTTGAGCCTTGGTCTGGGCCGGTGTTTTTCACAATAACCTATATATAACCTTTCATTCACAAATTTTTATTTAAATTTTTATTTTTATTACAGTAGTTCGGAAGTCACTTTAAGCCGTTGGTCTGACTATATATTATATATGTTAACAATATAGATATAAGATTCTTCATATAGTTTGAATCAATGATTACTAAAAAAATATGTATGTTATTAGCATACCACATTAAAAACGGATGTCTTGGTATAATAATCAGATTGAACACTGATAACGATTTAGCCCAAGACCGCATCATAGGGTTTTATTGGCATATTATTATTATAATTATAAAAACTTTTCCAAAAGATGACGAAAATGATTCTAATTATTATGTATCTGAATTTTAATTGTTGGCAGGATAATATATAGAGATTTGAATTTCACTTTTATAATTTAATCTTTGATTTCTTTATTGAACTGTTAATAAATGATTTTGTTTTTGTATTGTAAACCCTACTAAGGGATATTAGAAGATTTTTGTATTGTATCCGGTAAATAATTTACAAAATATTATTTTTCATGGTTTTTTTATTGAACATTATAAATACTTCAGCTTATAAATTAATAGCCACATTTCACAAAGAAAAAGTGCCCACATTACAGATTCATTTATATAGAGTAAACATTTTGGCATTTATATAAAGATTTCAATAAATCAAATAATTTTTTGCACTATATACATTTAACTTATGACGAACCACCAAGTCGAACATGAATATCAATGATGGTACAGAATACTGAATCACCGGCTTCGTTGAGTAGAGAAAGTTCGACGGCAACTGGAATTGGTGGATAGATTGAGGTAACGCCAAATCTGAACTCATAGAAAGCATCTTCGTTGACGTCCAATGGGCACGATGATCCAGATTGTAAATGTTGGCATGCATCATGGAAATCTTCATGAAGAGTGTATTCAACTGTTACTCCTAATGCGGTGGCCATAACTTGTGGACGTAAGGTTTCTGCACCGGATTCAGCACGGAAATCTACTTCCATAATTGCGGTTGTTCCTTGTGGTACATCACATGGTGCTGCTGTACATCCTAAAACGCGAACTTCATGTGGACTTGGACGACCTCCGGTACCTGTGTGATAATAATTTATATTAATAAATTGTTCAAAAAATACTGCAACATGTTCGACTTACAAACACGAACTGGTGTAGCTTGTCCCAATACCAAAGCTGGGATAAATGCAGCCAAAATCAAAAATTTAAGCATTTTGTCGGGAAATATAGTCTGTAGCTATAAAATCAATAAATTGGAATGAATAACATTGGGCTATTGTGCATTCGTTATATATACTTAACCATTGCGATAACATCGCAACACCATTTCTTATCTCACAAATTCGGTCTGATATTGCATTGTTGTAATCGAAAAATTTATTGAAAAAACTTATAGTTGTTGTCAGGTAGCAGGTGTTCAAAATAAAATTTTATAAAATTGGTCATTCAATTGAAAAAAAAATATAATCATCATTGATAATTATTTATTATTGATAACACGCGCCTTAATGATATCGCACAAACAAATTGACACAGAAATTATTTAATTGTTATTAAAGTTTTTTTCGGTTAGCAAATAACTTACCCATTTTTACTATTTACTGCCAAGAAATAACATCCTAACTCGATGACAACAATATTTTAGGCCTATTACTCTAACTCAAAAGATAATATAAATAATAATACAGTGAAGCTATACAAAAGTTTGTCCGGTCGCTGATGAGGTGCTGATCACAAAACAAAAAAGCTTGAACATCGCTGTAAAAGCCAATATTTTTAATATAAAAAGTTTAATAATTACAAAAAAAAATCATAAAAATTTACTTTTGAAAAAAAATTGATCCTTTTCCTGAAAATCTCGTTAATTCACGACTTGGAATATTTTAGTTGGGAAGCATTAACAATTCTCTATAATAAGATTATACAATTTTTTGTGGAATTAAAGATATTATTTTTTAATTACACTATAACAATTCTTATAAATTTTGAAGGTACATAGTCAATAGCCTATACTCTATAATTCTATAGTCTATATAATAATTGTTTCACAATAAATTAAATAATTACGTCAATAAAATTTATAAATTTCGTAAATTATTATCATTGTTTATTACTCTAAATTTAAATTATTATAAGACCCCATTGAAAATTATTTAACTTTTTTTATAATTTTATTATATAAGATTTTGCCAAAAAATGTGGAAGCGATTATATTGTATAGAATTATAGACCCAATTAAGGTAGTATACATCACAGTATAATAATAACCAGTAGCAGCTTTTGAAAATTTGTCATACAATTTTATTTTTTCTAATTTGAATGACCTAGATTTCATTGTAAAGGCAAGATTCTGTCTGAGAAGATGGCTGAAAATTTGACAATAAATTTTGCAATGTGCAATGACTTTGTATGGAATATTTTTTTATTAAAGCTTCTTGAGATATATAGAAATTTCTAATAGTAAAATAAAATAGTACGTTTTATATAAATTTTAAATTATATACTAGACGTGAGCTTAAAAAATTATCAGTAATTATATATTATATTGTGATGTCACGTGAACTTGAATAAAGTATACAATATTATTTTGAAAAAATATCTTCAAGTTTTTAACAGCTGGTGTATACCGATTCGTCTGCTTCAAACACGACTAGAAAATGTAAAAAATTATGTACTTTAAAATTATAAAAATTATACTTTAGTATCTAAATGGGCCAGTTTTATAAGTATCGTATTTTATATCAGTTTTTTCTATATGCACATTGTGTGCTAGTATTAGTGTTTTTATTATTTGCTTGTAATAAGGTCCAGTTGCGTTCGGTCCAATAAATGTATTTTTGAGAGAAAAATATATTTATAATGATTTACACCGAGCAATTTAATTTTTATTAACATGTAATAAAACCTTACAAATGTTTTTATCGTTAAATTAACTTAAATCTTACTATTAAACGATTTATAAAATTTTTTGTTGTTCATGACAGAACTGCTGCCAGACAAGAATTCATTTTTTGATAATCCGATTTTTTAATTCAATAAACTATAACATTCTTATGAAGAATTCATATTATTCTCAAATTTTGCACACTATGTCGCGAGCCATAATATTAATTGAATATAGCTTTTTATTAAAATATGTCTATATACTAGAATGTGAAAATATATTTAAAAAAATGTATAAGTCAGTTCTATTCTATTCCAAAAGATAAAATATTCTATAGAATTTTAAATATAAATACGAAATATGAACCAAAGACGGTTCATATATAATAATTAATAATATGCAAGTTATTCTATATAGAACGCATTTCTACTCGATTCGACAGAAAAGAAGAGAAAAGTTCAAATTGGAAAAAAATTGGTAAAAAAATGAATTCAGAAAAGTTAATTAATAGCAAATGAAGTCTAATATGCAAAAATGGAATTCAATATTTGGTTTTTAAATTGAAAAATTGGATTATTGTTTGCATAACCCCATCTCGCACATTATATACTGCTATTTTTTATGTATATGGCTTTAGCTTTAATGTATAATTTAAAATTTCAATATAAAACATCCTTGCTATGCGGGAAATATGCAAAAGTGAACATAATAATATGAAAGGTTTTTTTTTTGCGTGGAATCACTATGTATAATAAAAGCATATTATTTCGTGGGAGTGTGGGAGTTTGCGATTATGGTTTAGATTTTTTTTTAACTTTTGTTTAAAACATTTGTTTTTAGCTGAATTATGTTTTTTCCCAATAACATGTTTGTTTTATTCCTAAAATCTAAAATATATCAAATTTGTTTTTTATGAATAACATTTCAATAAAAGACATCCC
>JANSTW010040372.1:0-14677 GCA_027564275.1 Diadocidia ferruginosa | reverse complement strand
TTGTTATACAAATATAAGAACGATTTGGAGAACCATTTTTTCGAAACGAAAAACAAACAAATTTTTTTATTTGCAAACATCTACAAATTATGAATCACGAAGATGTTCAGCTCAGATAAAATATATTTTATTTTAATTTATATTATTGCCGTTTTTGTCTATCGAATATGCAAAGTTTATTGAATAGCCATATTAAACTAGGTAACTTCTTTGTTTTCGAATAGCTTTTAATCGATTTTTGTGTTATTTTGTTTCTATAAATTTATTAGTCGCATACTATTATTAAATGTTGCAAAAATCCAATACATTGTACTTCTATACTATTATAGAGTTGTGGTTATAAATTATAGAAATATTATATTGCATAATTTGTTGTGGTGGTCTTAAGATATATTTTAAATAAATTTTAAATTTATTTAAATATTGTTTAAAATCTGCGCATTTGTATCCAACAAATATACCTAAGCTATATATTTTATTAAAGTCACGATGTGTGACAAATAAGTTAAGTACCTTTTTGGGCGCTGATCGGTGCAGCGCGATTGTACATTAGGGAAAATAATTATTTCATTCGATAAACAGATTTGCTTTCATCGTTTTAAAATTTATCTGTACAGTGTACGTATATGGTTTAAAGTTCCTTTTTTTCTTTGCGAGATGATTCGATAAATAAATTTTATATTTATCACAGCACGTGGTCAATTTGTTTGAAAAAGTTTAAAATAAATTTAAAAGACGCAAAAATGTCGACCTAATTAAATTGTAGTTGTTCAATGCTCATGTAGAAAATACAGTATTTAGTGTAAACACTTAAAAGTATAAAGCGTCCGCTAAAATAAATAAATTGTTAAAAGTATAAGTAAGTAAATTTACAAGACAAAACAAAATGTTAAAAGCTGAGCTAATGAAGTTAAGATTACTATCGGTCTTAATGTGTACACGTGTTCTTTTGTTTCTTTGTTTGTACACAATAAATATTTGTTATAATATTGTTGTGTTCGACTAAACGTATACGCTGAGCGGCTGCACAGTAGCTGCAACTTTTATTCATAAAAAAAAACAAATTTAATTGTTTTACTTCTTTTCTGCTCGACCATATAATTTGCAATATATTATAAATGCATGCAAAGTTTAAATTTGTAAAATCTGATTATATAATAATAATATGTATGGTACTGCAGTGTGCATCAGCACTCGCATATGGAAGACCATAGCAAAATATTTTTTAAAAACTTTTTATACATAAATAAATAAAATGAAACATTTAAATCGTTCTATTCATAATATTGTACTTTTAAATTGTACTCTATTTTCCGCATTATTTTACAAAGAATTGTTAAAAATATAAAGATATATGTTTCCCTATATATATTATTATATACCTTTATATGGTGGGTGCTATTTAATTCGGATTTTTTTTTTAATTATGTTAAGCTAAAGGAGAGTTTATAAATAAAAGACACATTTTATAACATTATATTAAATTAACAAAACAATTTTATTGCATATTTGTTTCAGTTTTTTTAAATAAATTGTACAACAAGCATAATATTGTTGGAAAAAGAATTTTATTTATTTGAATTTTACATGCTATATGTCTTTTGCTCTATATTATTGTAGATTAATGTGGTGTTGCGAAATTTCAAAGATGTTTATATAGTTTCAATAAGTATATTTTGAACACTTTTCCAAACAGTAGATAAATGTAAATAATAAAGGTATACATGATGAAGCAATGAGAGAAAAGAAATTTTATAAACGGAAAAAACGAAAGACATAGGCGACGAACCTTATTGTATAATTTCGTGGAATTTACTAATCGTATATTATATTTTTCATCGATTTGTATTATAAAAATTATATTGAAAATTCGATGATTGCTGTAGTGTTAAGAAAGAAAATGGAAAATTTTTAAAATAGATTAAATTTATACTGGGTTTTAAATGCGAAAGCCTAAATGATATCTCTAAACTGAGTTATTCCATATTAAATCAGCCGAAAGCTCGAACCAGTTATTAATTTTTTTTTTAAATAGTTCGCGCACATAGTCCATATAGGCATGTACAAAAAAATTTTTTTCAAAATAAATTTAATACATGTCGGACATGCTTTTTAGCATTATTTTAGTTTTATTAAATAAGTCATAACTCTTTATACAGGTAATAAATTTTTAGTACATATAACATTCCATATAGATAATAAATAATTTAATCTTTTTTATGTTTTACAGCCTGAACTGATACCTAAATTTATCATAATCAGGGTTCAAAATTGTCTGAAAACCCGAATATTTTCACTATTAATTCACTAATTCATCTTCTTCATATAATATTAGCCCTTAAAGTTACGCTTATTTGTCAAATGCAGCTTATTTGAAGCCAAAACGAAGAGGTGGGACAGAAATTTTAGTAATTTATATCAGCTTTGAGAAAAAAATTAAAATCCCCATGTGTGCTGATCCGTTCAAAAGTTACAAACGCCTGAGTAGCCTTGCAAACTACCCCACTAATGATTCCCACTACTACTAGGAACTAATGATTTCCACTACTACTAGGAAAGTAATAACGCTACAAAAATAATCCCACTCCTCTGTTTCCTATCAACCTCTAAAAAATGTGTTATAATAAAATTTGGCGGACACACCCCTTCCTCGAAAGAGGACTGGTTTTAAGTTTGATGGAAAATATGTTTTCTAAAAAAACATACGAATAGGGGATGGGAAGTGTTTGGTATCATATGAAGGATATTTTTAATATCTATATTTGTTAAAAAAATTGAAGATACTAGAAAAAACGGGTAAAATGACCATAGACCGACCGGAAATGGAAACATTTTTAAATTCAACTAAAACTTTTCAAAATAATCCGATTTCATAAGAATCTTTAGAAGATGTGTACAGTTTTTTCGCTTAAAATAAGCATGAGTTTTTACGGCGCAGTTGGAACATTTTTTAATTCTCTACCACTATTATTTTCATATCAAACATCTCAAGAAGATCTTTAACGATCACCCGATAATTTTGAAAGTATTTTTAAGATGCGCATAATTTTTCTGCTTACACACGAGATACTTCAACTTACAACAGCGGGAACCTTTGTAAATTAATAAAAACGGATTTCGGTTAGACTGTTACTTACTAAAATTGCTATCAAAAATAACAAAAAACAGTCGTTCCCGAAATTTGTTTGTGCGAGGAGCTTCGTTATTCTCAGCTTAATGTAAGATAAGCTTTAATTTAAGAGCTTGATGCAGCGAAGCTTCTCGCAGTTTCTTTTTCAAGTAAGCCATACAAATGTGACAAAAAGTGACAGGCAAGCAGATGATAGAAGTCTAACCGAAACAAGTTTTTTTTTATTTAACAATTTTCCCGTTGTCGTAGCAGCTCTTGAGTAGGCTTATTAAGCGGAAAATGGTAATTGGATGATCGTGAAACGGTATTTTGAAAAGTTTTCAATGAGAACGATAATTTTAGTGAATTTGAAAAATTTCCTGTTATCATACTGACTAGGCTCATTTTAAGCGGGAAATCATGCGCATATTTTCAAAATACCTTTAAAATGATCCATTAATCATGTAAGATCATTTTGATAGGCTTTCAATGAAAAGTATAGTTGTATGGAATTTAAAAATCTTCTCGCAGCAACGTATGGTTTTACTTATTTTAAAACGAAAATCACTCGACATTTTTTAAAAATACTCTCGCAATGATCTAAAGATCCTCAAAATAGTTTCAGAGAATGTGCGAGAGCCAAACATACTACAATTCCTAAATACAAAAATATGTATTGTATTCTAAAGTTAATTTGCTAATTTACATACATATTATAGCAGGTATTAAACAGCAGAATTATGAAAAAGTTGCTAAGTAGCAGCTCTGCCACCTCTAACATTTGTTGCAGCATTCTTGAAAAATAGAAAAATATGCTCAAGCAGGTTAAGCAGCCGCAAAAAGTGAAAAAAAGTTGCTAACTGCAGCAAAAATCTGCTGCCACCTCTGCTAGATGATATAGGTTTCCTATATAGACATTGTTGCAATTTACTACCTATTGCGCTAGGGAAACATTTTTTCAATCTTTTTACATATTTGTATTTTTTTGGTTACATACGTTTATAAGTTGCTTAAGTATTTTACGGTCGGATCTTAATGATATAGAATGTTTCTTTCCTTTCTTTCTAGTGAAAAATGTGAACTAATAACATCCCTTAAAAGTGAAAATCTGGTTTCAACATATAAAGCCGTACAAATCAAAAGCTTAAACAAAATTGAAAAAAAATAAAATTTCTAACTAAACTTCAAAACCCAATTTGTATTTTGCTAGTTTGTTTATCCAGAAAGAGAAGTCAGAATTTAGTTTATATTCGATGACCTCAAAAATGTAGCACTGTGTTATTATATTATATTATTAATAATAAATAATTTTACCACAACTTATTTTATTTGTTTTAAATATTTACAATTTTCTCTTTGCAAATTGATATTCTACAAAGAAAATGTTATTGAGAATAAAAAAATAGTAATCAAAATTGTAACCAGTATGGAGCAGCATAGTAGTAAAGTCACGGCTCTGTAATCAAGAGGTTGTAGGTTCGAAGCTCGGTAGGGCCAAAAAATTTTCACATCTGGGTTATCACCTTTCTTTCGCAGGTGTTTATTGAAAAGCGTTTGCAGTGGCCCGGAAGTCACTTAAAGCCGTTGTCCGCCTATATGATACCAACTGATAGGGTTCCTCATATAGTGTAAAACCCGCCCCAATGATCACCAAAAAAATATGGCTAGTGCGAGTTGCTGACAACAATTTACCTTTGATATAGTCGTCAATGAAAACCATGGTATCAGATAGAAAAAAGGGTAAAGTGGTCCCTATACTCCCTCGCTTTGGAGTAAAGGACACGATGATGAATCAAAATTGTGACCATAGAGTACGATTATGATACAGGAACCTAACTATGTATGTCGATTCCGAAAGTAACACAGTGTGTTTTTTATTAAATAATAAATGTGAAACTTTCGGAAATACTTTAAATAGTTGCATTTACATAGCTGAAATTGAAAATCACTTCGTAGCTTCAACTGATATAAGAAGATACATCTCATCCTGTTACCACTAATCGCTACTACTCTATACATTATTCGCAGTCTCTGTGAAATATTATAAATTTTATAAGGTATCTCGTAGGACGTAGGTTATCTTTAAAAGCATTCTACAGCCGTAGCATATTTTAAAATTCAATATTTTTTGCAGGTTTCGGTACATAGTACCGATACAAACATTGATGTCTCTCAGGTTTCGAACGTCACATTATTCCCATGTATATATAATATATAATTAAAAATTATGCAGTACGGGTTGTATAATTTAAAAACATTAGCTTTTTAGTTTTTTTTCTAAACTAGAAAAATACAAAAAACAATGCCTATTAACAAGAGTCTAAATATCAATAAATTTGATATAGTCGTCAATGAAAACCATGGTATCAGATAGAAAAAAGGGCAAAATGGTCTCTACGCTCCCTCGCTTTGGAGTAAAGGACACGATGATGATGATGATGATGATACATATCAATAATTAATAATTTTGATATAACAAAAACCATTTATTCAAATTAAAAGCAGATATTTCTTATATAAAGTTTGTAGGGATATTTTATCAACAGAATTCAAAAGACAACAAGTGACGAACCTTCATTTTTTTCTATAAATCGATAAAACTGAAAGTGTAGACTTTCCCCTCCCGAATCTAATACAAACTTTTCAGGTGGTAAAAATAGCATCCCTAATTAATGTTTGTTCAGGGAAGTGTATTGTTTTTTTAGTTATCAGTTCCCTTGATCTAACTAATTCCTTACATGTTCTATTTAACATCAAATCAAATCAACATTTATATTAATATAACAAAAATGATGATACCTTGCCATGAAGTAGTAACTATTACCTATTAAAGATGCGCCAATCATTTTTCAAGAAGCACCAACCATATAAAATATTTATTTAATTTTTGTTAAACAGGTGTATCTAATATTGTATTTGTTTTAAACAAATGTTAAATGTATCTAGTTATCGTTGATGGTAAGTGGCTCTATATGACTGGTTGAGTGATTTTATTATATTATTACTTAACACACAAGTAATAATTTGTTTCTTCTTTAACAGAAGAGCTATTAAGTTTATTATACAGGTGTATTTGAAATATATTAATTGTAAATGAGAATCTTCATTCGTCATCATCATCATCATCATCATCATCATCATCATCATCATGACCACCAAACGACAAACTATGTGGTTGTTGCTGTTTTTAAATTTAAAATAAATTAACGTATAAGGTGTAGTATGGAAGTGTATAACTTATAGTAGAGAGTTAAATATTTATGTATGTAAAAGTTTTTTGAAATTATACTTTTGAATGTAAAAAAAAATCATTTTATACATTTAATGCTTATTGGTTAAAATACAAAAAGAAGGCGTCGTTTTCGAACATATTGTAAATTTTAATTTTATATAAAAAATTGAAATAACTCTATAAGCTTTGGCCGTTTTACTATATAGATAGAGCCGATGCCGTTCGTCTGCTATACACCACATATAAGACGTTTAAACTGCGTGACGTATTTATATGCCTAACATTGAGTGGGATTATTATTAAATTATTAAATCTAAATGGTGACAATGATATTTTGTTGTTGTTGTAAACGTTATAGGTACATAGATATTATTATTATTTATTAAAAAGACTGGTTTGCATCATTAAAAAGATGATTATATTGAAACTACTATTTTTTTCATTCATTCATTCATTTATTTTAATAATAATAATTTATTATTATTGATATCATCGAGCCATTTCTATACACATATAGTAACGCGTATCTATATATAACATACGCATGGTGACAATGTCAATTATTGATTTTTTTCGATTCAATATATTATAATGTAAATTGATAAAATATTTAAATTAGGTAAAAAATATACGAAATAATCCTATTATAGATGCGGAAAAAACATACGCAGAGGTAATGTAATGATAAATTATTAAATTATTTTATAGAATATTGCGCGAACTCGCAAGAATGATGTTGTAATTAATTCTTTGCCATCAGAAATATGTCCATGACAATAATTTCAAGAAACTCTTCAAGGTTAATTTGTAATTTATTTTTAATGTAAATTTAACTTATATGATGGGTGTGAAACCATACCTTTTTTTTGATTTTTGAGTTAATGGGCGGGGATTTTCCTTTCAGGGCTCAAAGCATGTAAGGGAAAATTACAAACATTCAAACATTCATCCATTTGGACCGCACTCTCATACTAAACCAAAAAAATCTTTTTAACCGTTTTGTGGCCTTTGGTTCTTTCATGACAAACCGTTTTTGATGTGGAATGTTGTCAGCATGTCGCACCGGTATATTGTTGTATAGTAATCAGTGATTGGGTTTTTACACTATATGAGAAACCCTATCAGTTGATATCATATAGGCGGACAACGGCCTTAAGTGACTTCCGGACCACTGCAATCGCTTTTTAATAAACACCTGCGAATGAAAGGTGATCCCAGATGTGAAAATTGGTTGGCCCTACCGAGCCTTGAACCCACAACCTCTAACAGAGCCGTGACTTTACCCACTGCTCCATATTGGTTATTTTAATTTTATTTTTTGTGTACAATATCAAGGTTTAATATCTAAATTATATTACTTTATGTCTGAGCCATATTCTAATTTATTTAATGTCTTCTTATGATACATATAGAACGGTCAGCGGAGGCAACACAATATATTTTGACTATTATTTCACATATTATAATTTGTTGTTGTTTTTTAATTAAATTTCTGACAAAAAATTGAATTTATCATTCAAAAAACTCAAAAATAGGTATATCTTTATACTTTATATAGTCTATCTATACATTTTATTAATGAATACAATAATTATTTATTTATATATAAATAAGAGAAATAAAAAAAATGAATTAATTGCGTATGACGTGTAGAGCTTTTTATCATAATATTATATAAACTTATAAAGATACGTCTATAACTCTATGTATATTGTATAGTCAGTCATATACTACGTACTACGTAGATATAAATTTTTTCACAATTTTTATTTATATATTTATTATTTATGTTCTTTATTGTGAATGAATATATGGTTAATAATTTTTACCTTTTTGGAAAAAATATTGCGCATTTTATTTATTCAAAAAGTAGAAAAGTTTTTTTGAAAAAGTATATATGTACATTGTATACATTACCAATTGTAATTAGATAGAATATTAATCGAAAATAAGTTTTTTTGTTTTTGCGATTGAAAATCAACAGAAAAAGCACTTTATATAATAAAATAAATCCCACACTATACGTCTATTAATATTTTAGTAGCAAAAATTATATTTATGTAGTAAACAACCAAAACCAATATCCAACTTCACCATAAAACATATAGTAGAGAAGTATACGAAAAACAAAATGATGAAAGGTGGAACTCACAGAGACAAAGTTTAATTTTGTTAGTTCGTTAGAAGTATCTTTTTAACGTAAAAAACGTCTAGAAAAATCTAAGTGGCCAAAATGGGTTTTTTGGCCGCTATATTGAACAATACGCGCCGATTTTTGTGTTTCGGTTAATTCTCCGAAAACTGTATATTTATCCAGTTCCTATTAAAGTATTATAGTATATGCAATTATTGTCTACATAAATTGTTTTTGCTTCTAGTATATTAAAAATATACTTCCAAGTTCCAACAAACCAAAAAAAATCAATCTTTGTCTCTGTGGGAATCGGTTCCACGAGAAAATCTATATCTCCTCTACTAATACTATTAGAACTATAGATATTAGACGCCTACCTATAATGTACAATATAATTGAAGGGTTCAATTTTCATAATCAAATATGCAACAAAATTTAGAGATATTGCTCTTTAAAATCGATCAATTTTGTATGCAAAATATGTAAAAATGTTACTTTGTGCGTAACTTATTCCTGAAATTGTGTGACCAATGATCACAATATCGAATAGGTACAATGAAAACAAAAATCTAAGAAACCACATTTGGTGCAAAAACAGATCCCTTGATATTTTTTTAATAATGACCTAAAAATGAAGTATTCATAGGTAGTCAAGTCTAGCAGTACTATAGGACGCGATGTGACAATAAATTATTTTCATACTAAAAAATGTATATCAATTATTGTTGTTGTTTTCTTAATAATCTGCTATGGAACTTATTTTTACAAAAGAAAATTCATCAAAATACTTGATGTCATATCTCGTCCTAAAGTATTTCTAGTCCAGACATCAGCGAAATTTTTTTAGGAGTAAATCTTTCAAAATAATAGAGCGAAACTTGTCAAAGGGAAACAGCTCGAAAATTTGGCAGCTGATTTTCAGGTGAGTTAGTGTTGTCGTATAATATTTAAAGAAGCAACACCAAAATCAGACATATTTTTTTTAATTTTTGGTTTATTGCCGTGGAAAAGGACAAAAGATGGCAATTGTCATGGATGTAATTGCTTTGGTTGGTGTGATATTATAATATGAAGATTTATAGCTGCTACCTCATAGCACAATTGCTTGTTTAAAGATATATGTATATAATTCTTGCAAATAAGATTTTTTTTTTGACAAATGGTCGACCATATTCAAATTTCGAAAATAAAACTCCTTGAGTGCTAAAATAAACTGAATCAGACCTAAATGAGGTCTGAATGTCTGTCCCTGTTAAATGATATAGGCATTTGGACAATATTCAGCGTTTTTCACACGCATACATACAAATATATGATAATTTCTACTATCCTCGCAAATCTTAAGAAGGCTTGAATGTAAACCACCTTTTACCATCTAAAAAAGGCTGTAAAAGACCTGAATGTCTCCTATCATGCTGGCAGCTATGTATGTAAGGTGAGTTTGTGTAACTACTGGGTTATATATTTTATTATGCTCAATACAACGATAATTCAAAAAAATATTTTTCTGGCTTACTTTATTATGAAAATATTCCATATGTTAGTACAGTATTGCTGTTTATTGTTTAACTATAATTAAATATAATTACAAAGAAACCAATTATTTTATTTATTTTTAAATAAGAATTATTACCTATAACATTTTCAGAATTATAATCTATGATAAGGTAAAATCCACGCAGATATAGAAATATTTTTCATAAAGATCATCATGGATTTATTCTTATATTTTGATATTTAGAGAAAAAAATTCATGGATTCTTAATTACAAAATTCCTCATGGAATCTTCAATGAAAATTTAATAATGAAATTTTCATAGATTATATCTTACTGAATTAATTCTTATGTCTGCCTGGATTAAATCTTAATTTCTGGATTTATTATTATATCTAAATAAACAAACTCTTCACGAAATCTTCATGGAATAATTTGTCATGAAATCTTCATTAAAAACTTCCTCATGGACTTTATATTGAAAAATACCTAATGGAATCTTCAATCTTAATAGATAAAATAAACTAAAGTAAATTAAAAAAATCTACATAAAATCTTTTTAGAAAAATTCTTAGCAGAATTTTTAGAAGTAAACTTCATCATAAATGCTAATGTTATTAACATTAAACTGTTTTGTCGACAGTTTAATGTAGCTTTTCGGATATTTCTATAGATGAAGTTTATAGATGAAATATTACAAATCATCTTTATCTTTTTAATAGAGCCAATATATGTGAAAATTACAGAAGTAAAATGCTCATATTTGTATTTTTATGTACACTAAATCAAATTAAAAATTTGGCTGCAATCATCGCTTAACTGATATTGAAAATTTGAATGTTTCAATTTCGTCATCAGTACCACATACAATGATATATTTCAAATATCACATAGCTCAACAGACCATATATTCAAATTGATTGGTTTTTCTATATAACAAATTTGTACGTTATTCAATCACAAGTAAATTATATAATGATAACGATTGTTTATATAAATGTATCTTAACATGTCGCTAGGAGCCTATATATTTATTATTTTGTATTAATTATTATTATATTATAATTATTATATTATCATTATAATTATTATTATAATTCGCTTTCGATTGAATAACGTATATATATAACGTAGCAATCAAGTTAAAAACTATGGTCTGTTGAGCTATGTGATATTTGAAATCTATCATTGTGTGTGGTACTGATGACGAAATTGAAACATTCAAACTACAATTTTTTGAATATAAGTTAAGCGATGATTACAGCCAAATTTTTAACTTGATAAGGTGTATGTAAAAGAATATGTGCATTTTTATTTTACTTCTGTAATTTTCGCATATAATGGCTTTATTAAAAAGACAAACATGATTTGTAATATTTCATCTATAAACTTCATCATGGATCTTTCATTGAAACATTCCTAATGGCAGTTTCACTGATCTATATGAAGTATTCTTAAATCTTTGTGGATTAAATCTTATAACTTCCTAGATTTATTCTTATAGGTAACTAAAAGGAAAAACATTACATAAAACCTTCGTGGGAACATTCGCCGATTCCACGATGAATGTTCCCACGAAGATTAAATCTGCAATTTTACTGCTTAAAGCCACTAATACTATTATATAATAACATATTTTTGAATGTATTGATAATGGAGAATTGGACCTCCATATCAATTGCATTGCAGATTGTTGCCGAATTCAATCTTGTTTCCACTATATGTATAGATCAAAGAAAAATTCTCTTGCATTTTTTTGGAAAGATTGCAAATAGAAATGTATGAAATGATAGAAACACTAAAATAGCTATACTAATAGATCAATTGTTGGTAGTTTTAAAACAAAACAGTACCATAGACAAATAAGGAAAACACCCTTTTCCAAGTAAAACAATAAATTGCTATGTACAAATATATGTTTTTCATTTATATTACCTAACTAGAAGTATATAATATGACAAAGAAAAAATATCGATTGGACCGAAATATTAGCTACTTTTATTAAATAATTTTTTCTATGCAATTACGTTTACTCATATATTTTTATATACAAATATTAAAATGAATAACAATTTGAATATTTCACCAAAAAATCATATACTTAATACTATAACGACTTTGCAAATCAATATCTAGGTATAATTTTTTTTTTTTATAAATAGGTATTTGTTCCTATTTATGTTGAAATCAATAAAATAAATATAATAATGCAGAAAATATTATATAAAAATTAACAATAATTTAATCGAAAACGTATATTAGGTATATTCTGACAACCACATTTTTCTTGTACACTATTTTACATATACGAAAAAAAGCCTCTAATAAATTGTAGCTTGTGTGTTACACAACATTTTTAATCAATGAATTTTTCTCTCATTACATGTTATTTATATTTATGGGTTAGTTATTAGTTATAAAACAAAGCAAAAATAAGCTTAAATATAATTATACCCGCACAGTCAAGTAGCAATTTAACAATAAAATACATAAACTATTATAATATTAATAAAATAAAAAAAAAAATGAAAAATCAATATGTGATAGTACTAAAAAATGGATTTTTTCATATACTGGAATTTTTTTTCGGAATTTTTTTTTCTTCTCTTGGGACACCTACCTTAGTTTTGGTTGTAGATATTCGATGATAATTTCAATGTAATCCCTTTAATGTACACAATTTGTTTTTCTTATTTATCACCACCGTACGCACAATTATTAACACCTTTATCACAATTTTATTTACAATGAATATTTTTTTAATTACAAATATAAATTCTTTCAAGACACTTTTTTCTTCTTTTTTTTCTTGTCTTACAAGTTCTACACAAAAAGTAAAACTAAGTTAATTTTTGATCGCGCAATTCGAATTGAATGTCAGAAAAATGTAAAATTTCCCTTAAGTGTATAGTGGCGACATTGTAAGAAATTATTACTAACTCTTTATATATATATGTGCGTCAATTGACAGAAAATAACGCAACATTTGACAGTAACGCAATGCGCGATATTAAAAATTATTGACAGCATTAACGTGACGCACATACAGTTTTTTTTATATTTTCCAAATCAGAAAAGCTTTAACTAAAGCGATATATAAATAGAATGGAAAAAAAGCTTCCTATATATCTATAAAAAGCTCTTGTATCCATAATTAAGCTTATAGTATAAAAATAGGGAAATAAAATATATATTGAAAAGAAAATATCCCTGGATGCTATAAATAAATAAATACCAATACAGGTATTTTGTTAGGGATCGGATACGATTTGGAACCTGGAACGTCAGAACAATGCAGCAACCTACAAAAATTGCGCAGCTTTGTCAAGAATTAAAACAATATAAGTTGGAAGTATACTGTCTAAGTGAGACATGGTGGAAAGAAAGTGGAGATAGAATGACATCTAGTGGTTAGACACTTCTCTTTTCTGGTAAACCACAACATGAAAACCACCAAAGTATAGTTGGTTTCTTGCTAAGCAAAACCAATATCAGACAGGATAATAACTGCACGTTTTAAAACAAAGGCGCTTACATTTATTCAAGCTTATGCACCAACACAACAAGCATCTTTAGACAAAAAGAATGCTTTTTATGATCAAATGAATCGAACGCTTATAAATGTAAGTCAGATATTGTTGTTGTTATGGGCGACATGAATGCGAAAGTTGGTAGTAACAATGTGAATTGGGAGACTGTTATGGAAAGACATGGAATTGGAAACATGAACGAAAATGGTGAAATGTTTGTGGAAATGTGCATGAATATTGAATAACAACCTTATCATAGATGGCACACTGTTTCCCCATCTCATGCGTCTATTCTACTAAATATTTAGAGGTGAATATGATAACCGACTGCTTTATACCACTAGAAAATGTACTAGAAAATATAAACTTACTTGGATCCGATACTGAATAAAATAGTATAATTGGCGCATTAATGTTCATAAAGTTACATGGGTCTTTTCAGATCACATTAAACTGGCTGCTAACATCACAGTGTACCAAGAACTGCTAAAAAATTGAATGTTGCGCTGTTAAAAGATGCTACCTTTGTTGAACGCTTCAAAGGCAACCTCAGAGATATGCTAGCTTCAAATCGTCCCACAAAGACGGCGATCAACGAAATATGGAGTAAGACAACTGAAGCATTTATTAGGACTGGTGAAAACGTTCTAAGGTACATCAATTATGACAGGAAAGAATGGATATCAGACGAAACATGGCAACTCAATATGGACCGAAAAACACTTAAACATCTTATGAACACAAGAAACACGAATACAACAGAACTAAAACAGAGATACGCGCAGATGAACAAAAAGATTTCAAAGTTTGCTAGACGAGACAAAACAACGTATCTCGGAGACATTGCTGAACAAGCGCAACGGGCAGCAAATTGCAACAATGTCAAAGAATGAGAGAAACGTATCGTATGGCCAATAAAAAAAATTTAAAAAAATATAAATACCGATGGAAGCGCAACAATTGGATAGATGGACTGAATATTTCCACGAACTACTCAGTAGTCAATAGGCCATCTGAAGATGTTGCTCGAAGTCCAATAGACCGTCCACCTGGCTTGCATAGATTCAATGATTCTGTTCCTAGACGTGCAGAAATTCTATCCGCCA
The DNA here is from genome assembly GCA_027564275.1 of Diadocidia ferruginosa. Classification (NCBI taxonomy): domain Eukaryota; kingdom Metazoa; phylum Arthropoda; class Insecta; order Diptera; family Diadocidiidae; genus Diadocidia; species Diadocidia ferruginosa. The sequence goes on along the minus strand of JANSTW010040372.1, from coordinate 71 downwards.
TAAAAAAATTAAAGAACGGCAAAGCACCCGGTGCTGACAATATATCAGCCGAAATATTAAAAGCGGATATG
>JANSTW010040361.1:0-14693 GCA_027564275.1 Diadocidia ferruginosa | reverse complement strand
TTATTTTTACAAAGAAGTTAGCTAATAAAAATTAAATTATTTTCTAAACTAAGCGATTTAAAAAAAATATTTTTTTTTCTGGCTGAAACACGAAAAACTATGAGAAATTTAACAACTTACTAAAGAGACTTTTTAGAACTAATATAGAAAGAGCTTCGATATATAGGATTGTCCGACAAAGACTACTCGGCCAGTAAACTTGTAATAAATTGGAGAAACCGCAATACATCACCCAATTTACTATAAACAAATTACAATCTAACCCGACTACACCAACTCAAACATATCAATTAAACTCACCTATTAAAGAAACTTTCCCATATAACAAGATGTAATTAAAACTGTGTAAATTACCCGAACCAATCACGACCCAACCAACAAACTGCGATAGCCCACTTGTTAACCGACAAAAAAAAACAATTACAAAAACATTTCTTCTAAATGCGGCAATAAGTAACCCTTGTCGTATAATTTTATGCAAAATAATTAAGATGTCTAACCATCTCTAGCACAAAAAAAAACAATTTTAAAAGTTATTTTCTCAAACAGGAGTGGGGGGCGAGACATCTCATCAAAAACTCTGTAGCTAACAAGTCTCCCACCCTGCAAAAAACAAACACATTCAACAAAGTGTTGCAGATCTTTTTAATTGTCCCTTATTAAGTCCTATCAAGCTTGATAGGGCTTAATTTCTCTGTATACTATATAGCAACCAACCACCCACACGCAGCCCTTCCCATCTTTTGCGCCTTTTCTTCTTTACTCTCGGCATACCGCCATATCGTGTGGATAATTAAAAAATTCAACTTGTTACACACACAACAAGCTGGAAGAAAAAAAGATTCGAGAGTTTTTTTTGACTTGAAAAGCAAAAAAAATGGGCGAAAAAGGAAAAGTTTTCTGTTTTGTGGAAAACCCAACATTTTCCGGTCGCCTTAAAAATTAATTAAAGATTTATGGTATATGGTTTGAGTAGGGATCGCGTTTTTTTTTTGCGGTCAAAGATTTGTTTAGGCTCGTTTTTTTGTCTGTTTGACTTTTTTTAATTGTTTAATTCCGTTTTTTATATAGACTTTAATTACACGGTGTAAAGTTTAAGTGGTTTATAATTTAGTTACAGAAATATAATATAAGGGATGCGTAATTAAAAAATGCGAATGTTTTTTTTGCTCTCTTAAATTAGATAAAATTTCGTTTTGTGTGGGAAAATTGTTGCCGATTATTTTGTGATGGGGTGTGGGTGGATTTTTTTGTGGGGTAGATAAAATTTACAAGTTAATTGTTTTAATTTATAATTGCGCGGAAAAATGTTCGCAGCCAATTAGATTGCGGGAGGTTTTTAGAGTGTAGTCCACGTGGATTTTAATTTTCATGTAATGAATCGAATTTAATGTTAATTGTTTTTCCCTAAAGGTCTGGATATAGTTAATTAGAAGAAATTGTCGATTTTTTTGACACAACTTAAGGATCTTGTGTGTATGTACCGTTAGCAATATTCAATTCTTCCTCTAGAAACATGTATCTTGACCTGCCTGAAGCTTACTAGATTGTCTCCAATACAATACAGCAAAACGCTTTAATGTCATCATCATCAATGTGTTACTCCAAAGCAAGGAAGTATATTCTATCTGATACCATGGTTGTCATTGATGGCTATATATGAAAGTGTGGTCAGAACTAGCCATATTTTTTGGTGATCAGTGCGGGTTTTACACTATATGAGGAACCTTATCTCTTGGTATCATATAGGCGAACCAAAGGCTTTAAGTGACATCTGAACTACTAGAATCGCTTTTTAATAAAGTTTATAGCCCAGTTGTGAAAATTTTTAGCCCTACCTATAGTCTGGAAACCACAACCTCTTAAACACAAAGCCGTGACAATAAAAAAAACTCCAACATCTGTAATTAAATTTAAGGGACGGTACAATAAATAACATATACGGGTTAAGGGATGGGGGATACTTTGTTTTTACCAGAAGATATCCTGGGATCTTACTTTGTTTGCCACCAGTATGTGGCATCAGGTCGAGCATCAGCTGTTACTACAGGCGCTCCGAGAGCCCCAGCATTATTTCGCATCAATGTCTGTTCCAGATCAATCTTACTATGTTCAATGCTTTTTTGTGATGGTCGTCTGTTAATGTGGTATATGGTGTTCTGTTGTCGTTTTGTATGTATCCATGCGTGTATAAGTATACAAATCCCTCAGGAGGAATGTAACCGCTTTTTCGAGATTTCTCCAAATACATAACGTTTGGATAGTACATCTGCCAAATAAGATCATTTTCGCATGTTTGCGATGACCGGTCAATGTAGTTTCTTATTAGTTTTAATATCAAGTGCTTTTAACATCGGTGCTTCAGAATAACCTCCGTAGCGAGTTGAACGCCCTGTTAGCTCTTGCTGTTTTTGAGGTGATGTGATAATTGAAATAAAGATATTTGTAAATAAGGACTCCCAGGTATCGGACAACTTTTTGTGGGGAATTGTTTCTGTGGTATTTACATCGGCTCTAATCTGAACTTCTCTTAAAAGGCTCCTTAATGGAGGTCTTATAAGCATTGTCTCGCATTTTTGAGGGTTAACTATAAGTTTCCATCGATGCAAATCTTTTTTAATGTGTGTCCTGTAGTCCCCTCTGAATGTCCTGAATCGTGTTACCTGCAGTGTAAATTATCATATCGTCCGCGATGGCGATAATGTCATGGTTTCTTCGATGTTTTTAAGCGTGTCCCTTAAAAAGATGTTAAACAAAAGTTTGTGTTTGTCCATTTGTTATAGTAAACGTTTTGTTTGTTATCATAGTTTGTACTGTGTTATGTGTTCGGGGAAATCATTTTGAATCATTTTGTATATTAATCCGTCCCGCCAGACGATGTCGAACGCTTTCTCCAAGTCAATGAGGCATGCGCCAATACATTGCTTGTCGCCAATAATATTGATCATAACAAAGAAAACACTTTTAGTTCATGTTTACATTTTTATTGCCAGATCCAAAGAAAGTTCCATTAATTCCGAAAAAGAAATTTCCATCTAAACCATGCGGGTTAGTCAATTTATTGCATTTTTCTGATTCATAATTGACACTGAGGACAGTGCAGCGTTGCTATATACAAAACAACTTGAATCTAGCCGAATATTATATGTATTTGAAAAATAAAACAATTATTTTATTATGAAATTTGTCGGTGATCATTTCAAGCTTACAATAATAATGATTTTATATATAATTTTCTATTTTTAAATACAAATTCTTACATATATAATTATGACTATATACTTGTAATTTAATTATTTTAGAAATATGACTACTTTATAATTAATAATAATTTTAAACTTGTTCAATGTTCATACATAACACCGAAATTGAAAAACAATTCTTAATATTAATTGCTTGTCCTCCTCCCGCATTCTTCCGCGCGCACACTTCTTTTAGAAGGCAATTTCTAAATTATCTTTAAAGCGCAATGAACAAAAAAAAACACAGAAAACCAGAAGCTGAGATTTTTTGAGAAACAAAAAAAATCAATTAAAATATTCCATAAACAAACAAAAGAGGGTCCACCACCACGCATTAAACGAAGTGTGTGCTTAACTGCTTAAAGATGCAATCGACCCGAACAACAACAAAAAATCCATTTATTAGTCAGTCCATATAGCGTAAATCATACGCGCGTTAATAAATTGTGTGATTTTTGTGTAGCACAAGTAGAAGAAGCAGCATCAGCTCTGGGAGGAGGAGTAGGTAGGCGAGGTGGATGGTTAAACCTCTTTTGTTTTTAAAATAGATTTTTTATTCTTTTGCTGTTTTTTTTAATATTGTTATTAATGATGCGACGACGACGATCATTTTAAGCAATATACAAAAAAACAATCCACAAAGACCATCATTTTTGCTCTTGCGCCTCTTTTCGAAACACACAGATCCACTGTATAGGCAGAAGTGTTAACGAAAATGAAAAACTAAAAAAAAATAAACGCAAGAAGCAGCGAGTTTGTGCAGTAGAGGGCCCACAATCTACACACTACAAGTTAAAGGTACACGAATAATTGATGGTGATGTTGTTGTTGTTGGCGGCTCTAATGACGTTACATATTACAAAAAAAGGGTTAACATTTTTTTTTATGAGATTTTGTTTAATATTTACTTAGCGCTGATGATGATCTGCCGATCTTCTGGTCGTGTGCCTTAGTTTAGGTCTTATATTACCTTGTTTTTCTGTTTGTTCCAAGATAAATTAGATTTGAAATTTGTCGAGTTTTTTAGTTTGCTTTTTTGCCTTTATTATATGCGCGCGGATACAATTACACAAACTTTTTTATTACCCCATGCTTGTTAATGATGTATTAGAAGATGCAGATTTGTGTTTATTAAGATATATGCGTTTTTTACATTAAAAAACTAATATCGAAAAAAAGTGTCGATGCACCCTAATGTTCAAAAAATTAGTGACTCAGAATCGTCAATGAATTGTACATCACTCGATTTATTTTAATGTCAATAATAAAAAAAAAATCTGAACACTTATCGTCAGCCTCACTCCCCCCTATACAAGTATACACATCAATTACGTTAAAATCCGATTAAAATCAACCCTTAAATTACCCCAAAAAAAAACAAAGGTGTTAAACACGCAAATAAATCTACTTACCAAACATAATACGACACTCGCTCTAATTGAATGTCTAGTTATAATAATAATTAAACCCTTTTATTTCATAGCAGCATCATCATCATCACAATTATCTTCATCAACACATTAAAAGCTCCCCTTTTTTCCATATATAATAGAGAAATAAAATAATCCTTAGCTGTTACACGCTGATGAGATACTCTGATACACCTATAATAGCAACAATAATATGTCCTATCACAATCAACCCCAACTCCCACGCACATTCCTCTTTACAAATGAACACTTTCATTACGCGCGCACAGTATTTAGTATGTGGCTGAACAACAGAAAAAATATGTTTTTCTTGTTGCAGCAGCCTCGCAGGGGTTGGGAAAATATTCGAAGCAACAGGTAAAGTGTGGGAAAATGTATATATTGTTTGTATGTGTGTCCAGTGCCAAAGTCCACGCATGCTGACTCCTTTCCTCTGATGCGGCTTTCTTTCACTCGCAGCAGCCAACTGCCTTCATTAACAGCCAACAATTAATAAAGTTGTTGTAGTTGCGGTTGCCTTATTCTTTGCGCTGTGAGGGGTTGAAAATATTGGATTTTCTTTATATACAGCGATAAAAGTTGGCATTAAAGACAGGAAAATTGTTTTCGCATTCTATTTTGGTTCGGTTGTTACATGGTGGAGATTGCGGAAAATCTTAATGAATTAAATGCGGTTGAACATTATCAGATTTAAGGGTTATTTGTACATAGTTAAGTATTTGTACATTTATTTCAGCTGTGGAGCTTATGGCATACCCAAGCAACAATTTTTTTTTTAATTTTCCAGTTTAAAAGATTGTTTTAAAAAAGCATTTCTACATAGCTTTACTGCAGGAATAACGAAGAAACGTTTTCTGAATGTTCACAAAAATAAATGAAATGCTAAACTATAACATGGTATTAACTGCTGTTTTAGAACCCTCTCTAATAGAACCTATATACTTTCCCTATTTTTTTTAAACTTAATTTACTGCGTTTCTTACGTATACTAAACTGTTCAGTAACCACTTGGGTACCGTTTCGGAACCATCTTAGAACCAACATTTTAATATAGTTTTTCTTCTTACTTAAAGTCGATTAAGGTATAGGCGTCTTTATGTAAGGATTTTTATGTATATTGCTTTACCAAAAACTACCTACCTATCATTTAAAAAAAAGTTAGGGCAAATCCAACACTCCGTGTAGGAGGAAGGGACAAAAAACTGTATTTCCATATATTTGTTTATTTGTTCGTAGAGGAGGGTGGAGCGGATATACAAAATTTTTGTGGATGTCAAATGAAAGGTAGACACTTGGAGCAGTCAGCTATAATATTTTTAAAGCCTAAGAAAAACAAACATAGCACATTAAAGGGACGGAGTCCAAAACAATTTAGAAATTCAGTTTTTGTACTTTTTCCCTTATCAGGGGGCTACCGCCCCTCAAACCGTCTACTTTGTGTTAATTTACTTAGTGAAGTGCTACCACCCCCGCACCTCCTGCTAGGAGTCGCGAAAGTCCCCCACCCCCTTCGGAATCGTCAGCTTGCCTCCTGGGTAATGTGGAAAGAGCTTAAAAGATTGAATTGAGGTCCCCTCATTTCGATGTAATTATTTAAATTTTTTAAAAGGATAAGAATTGTTTTTTTAAATTAAACACTTCCGACATCCGGCACAGAAAAATTTCGGTTCCAAAACTTATATGGCTAACTGCCCAAAGTTTCTACCTTTTATTTGAAACCTACCACAATTTTGTATCTTAGCTCCGTTCCCTCTTACGAAGAAATATATGCAAAAAAAACGATTTTTTCCCCTCTCACAGAGTGTTGGATTTGCCTCAATTTTTTGTTAAATGGTAGGTATTTGTAATACCTTTTATTTGATACCATATCCTCCCTAAAAAACCACCAAAATATAAATTTTTCTGAAATTTTTACCAACATTTTACACCCTTCCCGTTCAAACGGGGGGAGGGCGCTAAAAATTATATTAGTTTTCGAAGTCTAGGAGGGTCCGTTAGGGCCTGTGGCCATAAGCGCTAAAGTGTAGTTTAGCCAACAAGTTGGATTTTGAGAAGTAGTGTAATTAAGATCTGTCTTATTGTCTTATACAAACTACTGCTCTACATACAAGTTACATTAATTTCCCTATAAAACCAGACTTTCCCAAAAAAAATAAAAAAAAAGGTTCCAGTCTATTCATGAGCCAGTGACGTATAGAAAATTTACTATAATTTAAAATAAAAAGTTATGTACGCAAACGTAATTCCGAGCCCAACTTTATAATAATATTTTCATTGATTCATAATTATTATTTATGCATGCACGGCTTCTTGCACGTAGTATATAAATAGATGTGCTTTTTTTAACACTCACAAATCTATTTCTATGCAAATTCTTAAGTACAGATATAATCGAGAGAGAATTTTCAACAAAAATAAATCGCTGCGGTGTGTGTGTGTGTGTTTGCTCATTTACTTATAGACTTGAGAGTGGTTGCGAAGTATACGTTTGAAAGCTACAAAGAAATATATAAATACTTAAGCGGCCATCATTGCAAAGTCTGATGTTTGTTTTTTTCGGATGTCTAAAAATATAATTTATTTTTTTAATTTTATAAAAAAATTATAAGTTTTCATAATTTAATTGTATGCAAAATGTGTTAATTGTTATTTTAATTGTTGTAAACTGTAACTATTACGTGAGTTTTAAGTGTATAAATAGGCTAAAGAATTGTGAATAGAGAAAACGCAGGTACTTTTTACGTCTTCTTTTCATTGTTAACAATTATTTCATTGATTTAAATATTTTCTATTCAAGAAATATTGTTTCCATATAATTATGAAACAAATTTCAATAAAACGTAATACAATAAACTGCTAGTAATTTGCATAATTTAAATTACCGCTTAGAAATTATTGTACAAAATTCGATGCACCGCGCGCTTTAAAGATGCCATACAACATTCATGGCGTAGAGAAGCTTGGGCTTGGTTCTTTTTCGGTTTGTTTTGTGTGCAGTTTTTACAATAATATCCTTCAGCGGCCGGTTTACTTACGCTAATAAAAAAATCTGTTAACATTATCACACGATATGTGGAAAAAACTTGACTTTTATTTAAAATACTTAATAAGAACACTAAAAAAATATCCCTTCCAAATTTCTAGATCTTAGAATATCTACAATTTGTTTGTGTAATAATATATTTTCCATTTTTATAAAGCTTTTTGTAAGCTCCCATTTCCGATATTCAATACTAATCAATATGAAGATCCAGAAACTATCCCTACAAAATTTCGAAAACGTGTCTTGTATAGAACTTTATATGTGTGTCCTATATTTTTTCTATTGATCCGGTTTTTTTTGTATGGGAGCTACCATTTCCTAGGGCATAAATTTCTTATTAATATTCAATACCAAACAATGAAAACACAAAAAAAACATCCATACAAAATTTCAAGAACATTTCATCTAAAACTTTCTATTTCTTTGTGTATTTATTCTTTTTTTTTTGTATGGGAACTACTCATTCCTGCAAATCAAAAATCTTGATATTCAATATAACAGACCATGGGAACATCAAAAAACCATCCCACAAAATGGTTAAAAATATATTTTTTTTAATTAAAATTTTATGGCTAACTGCTCTAAGTGTCTACCTTTCATTTGACACCCTATAAATTTAACTCCGTCCGCCTCCCCACTACGAACAAATATATGGAAAAATAGTTTTTTGCCCCTCCCACCTACACGGAGTGTTGGATTTGCCCCAATTTTTTTAAATGATAGGTATTTGTAATACCTTTTATTTGATACCATACACCTCTTACCTCCCCCCTCAAACCCCTCCCCAAATATAAATTTTTCTGAAATTTTGACGAAACTTTGACCCCTCTCCCATCCAAGAGGGGGGAGAGCGCTAAGAGTTATAGTGGTTTTCGGTTTTCGAAGTTTGGCAGGCCTCCCTTTACGAGGGGGTCCGTTAGGGCCTGGGGTCATTTTTCTTTTTTTAATTGGTAAAATGGGAAGAACCCCTACTTCCCTACAAAGTTTGTGGGGGATCCAAGAGAGGGTGGGGAGAAATTTTACCCATTTGCCAAAGTTTTTAAGTCAGAGAATTGTTTTAATCTGAAAAAACCAAGAATTATTAACCACCGAAAAAATGTTGGATTTAAAATAAAAAGACGCCTGATTACCTTTGAAATGAACCATTTTTTATTTGTTTCAGGACAGAAATCGATCCAAAGCAGTTCCAAAACGTAAAATTCCAAAAGGTAAGAGGCGTAAAGGTGCAGCAGCAAGTGGCGGAAGTGCGGGTGGACCAAAAAAGGCTGCCATTTTAGAAGATAAAAAGAAAAAGGTAAAGAGTTTAAAAAATATTCGGCCAAATTGTAACAGTTGTGGTTTTAAAAAAAAAAACTTATAGGTTGTCGCCAGCGAAAGTGAGAAAGAAAGTGATACCGAAAAAGACAGTATGTCTGACAAGGATAGTGATAGCGGAACAAGTACTTCTCAAAGTAATAAGAAGCCAACAAACGGCAGTGGTGCCTCAAATGCAAGTGTTGCCGCAAAAGACAAGGAGCCCCGCAAACGTGGCCGACGGCCTAAGGGAAAAGAAGAAGCAATGTAAGTATAAAAGCTGTACGGGTCTCACTTATCTAACTAATTTGCTTCTTCCAAAACAGAAAAAGACGAAAATATGCCAACCCGACAAAGGATCCATTTCGTCGACCAGCATTGTCACAATTGAAAAAAACCGGCGAATCATTTCTGCAAGATGGTCCGTGCTTTGAGGTGGCACCAAAATTGGCCAAATGTCGCGAGTGTCGTTGGACACCAAATCAACGGTCTAAAACGACACCAAACATATTTTGTCGATTTTATGCATTCAGAAGGTTGAGGTAAGTCTTCGTTTGGTAGTTTTCGAGCAGGGGAAATTACCGGGAAAATTTCTTTTAATAACAATAAAGAATATAAGTTTAGCTATCCTTGCATCAGACCCGTTTTAGCTATTTTTATTTACATGCAGAATCGAGGGGATTAATCACTTGAAAAATATTTGTCCCACTGGCTTCCATATTGAAATGACTTCTATATGACTTCTATGTGACTTCCATGACTTCCAGTTATATATGTCTTCCATGTCTGCCATGACTTCCATGACTTCCATCTGACTTCAATGACTTCCATATGACTTCCATTTGACTTCCATGACTTCCATCTGACTTCCATATGACTTCCATGACTTCCACCTGACTTCCATATGACTTCCATCTTCCATGACTTCCATGTGACTTCCACGTGACTTCCATGTGACATCCATGACTTCCATGTGACTTCCATGTGACTTCCATGTGACTTCCATGACTTCCATGACTTCCATGACTTCCATGTTCCATCTGACTTCCATGACTTCCATATGACTTCCATGACTTCCACATGACTTCCATCTGACTTCCATATGACTTCCATGTCTTCCATCTGACTTCCATATGACCTCCATGACTTCCATCGAGGTTAACCCAGGACTTCCACATGTGAGTACCTCCTCGTACAGAATAAGGTGTACTGCAATAGCGCCGAGTATAATAGTGCCAAGATTTAAACTGAATTAGTGCCGGGAAAATGTTGTATATGACACGGTACTAATTCAATTCAAACTGAAATAGTGCCGAAGTCAGAATCGCAATTGCTTTCAAACTGAAATTGTGTCGAAATTAGGAATTCTCGGCTCTAATTCAGTAAAATTTGTTCTTCACAAAAACACTGCCTTTCCTTGATCAAAAGCACGAGTTGGCGAATCTGCAGTATAGCGAATATGCTCCAAATAGAACCCAACATTTTCACCAAAAAAAGTATGCTATGAATATTGGGGGAAAACATCTCCTTTTTGCAGGGAGGGGTTTAAAGTTTGTATGCAAAAGATTTTAAACTTTAACCTTCCCTCTGCCGAAAGATGGGTTTCCCCCAAAAGTCGTAGTATAATTTTATGGACGGGGGACGCCCCTTTATAGGATAAAAGGGGTCGGGTCCAATTTGGAGCATATTCGCTATACTGCAGTTCAGCCAAATGAATTAACTTCGATAGATTTTCTCGGTACTAATTCAGTTTAAATCTCAGCGCTTTTACATGTAGCCACTGAAGAACTTAACGTATTGACTTGAAATTTTTGAATTTGTTCAAATATGTTTGTCTTTCTTCCAAATAGTCAAAATATAAATATTAAACCTCCATTAAACCGATTCCAGATACACCAAAAACTGTGTACTTGCCATTGCCGGCTTTTCCGATCCGCACAAGGATCCGCTGGAAGAGGACACAAAACTGTGGATGCCCGACGAAGAGCACAATCCACGAAATTTGGATATTTTCCAATCGCGATTTATATTGGCTCAAGTGGCCGATCAGTTCTGTGATTTATATCATCAGGAGAAGGAAGCATTGGAGGCACACATGTCTGAAGGTAATTTCGATGGTCATTGTGTGTAACTGTGTTTTAATTTAATTTTTCCGTCCTTAGATAAATTCGTTGCGTGGAAACGAGTCGTACAGGGTGTACGGGAAATGTGCGATGTGTGCGAGACGACACTGTTCAATTATCATTGGGCGTGCAAAAAGTGTGGTTTTGTTGTTTGTCTTGACTGTTATAAGGTAAGGCGCGATTGTGATAGTTTATAATTAAATATTAATCGTTTTTTCTCTTTTAAAGAGCCGCAAAATTGGTGAGATAAGAATATGGGGTGAACAGAGTCGTGAACGTGACGATTACTCGTGGTTGTTGTGCATAAATCGATCGGCACACGAACAAGACCAGTTGATGTTGACACAAATTATAGCCGGAGATTCGTTGCAATTGTTGGGACGACGCATACACGAAACACGTGCACTGTGGAATGTCTCACAATATTGTATGTGTCCGATGAGCAAGGAAAAACCATCAAAATCTACAAATGGACTTTGTAAAGATTTAATTCTGAATATGATAAAGGAATCGGAGATTGCAAACGGTGATGATAATTGTGATAGTCGGTCGGGTGCGTTGCCCACATCACCGCTTGATGTTAAAGAGGAGAAAGATGCGACCGCACAAAACGGAGTGGTTGTTAAACAAGAAGACGATAAATCGGCTCTGTCATGGTTGGCCGATGTGGCCTTGAATGAAGGCAAAAAGAATGGTAGCGGCAATGGTGCCAATAGCGGTGAAGAGTCGGCCACATTGCCGACCACCACTGCTGATGCGAAAATAAATAATGGCATTAAAAAGGACAAAGATGAAGACAGCGATTCAAGTAATACGAGTGATGAGCTTGACGACGAACAATCAACGCTGCGGCAACTTTTGGTACGCCGGTCGACACAACCGAACGGCAGCAGCGGAGGACCAACTGTGGTGGCTCAAAAAAATAAATTGCCATCATTAACTGATGTCATTACGTCTATGGTGAAAATAAAGAGGGAAAATGGTGAAAATGTTGGTTCTATAGGCAACAAGGAGGAGCTGTGCTTTGAATCGGACGGCTTTAAGCATGGACAGGAGCGAAGACGGTACTATTGGGCAGGCCGCATTATGACATTGTTGGAATCGAAGCAGAGGTATCCAGATGCGCCACATCTTTGGTTCTGTGATGGTCGTTTGTTACGTTTGACCGAACCGAAGAGTGACTTTAACAATAAAATATTCCGAGATCAATGGAAACGCGGCCAACCGGTCATATGTTCGGATGTGTCGCGCTACCTCAACATGAGCCTGTGGCGACCCGAAGCATTTTCAAAGGACTTTGGCGAACAACGTAACGATCTAATAAACTGTATGACCGGCAACACTGTGCCGAATATGCAAATGAAAAGATTCTGGGATGGATTCGATTATGTTAATAAGCGATTGAAGGACGAAAATGGACAGCCGATGTTGTTGAAACTAAAGGATTGGCCGTCGGGTGAGGACTTTTCCGAAATTCTGCCGACACGATACGTTGACTTTATGAAAGGTTTACCGTTGGCCGACTATACACATCGATCGGGTCGATTTAATTTGGCCAGTCACTTGCCAGACGCTTTTGTCCGACCCGACCTGGGTCCTAAAATGTACAATGCCTATGGTTCGGCCACCCACCCAAATAAGGGCACAACCAATTTACATTTAGACATTTCGGATGCCGTTAACGTTATGGTGTACGTTGGCATACCCAAGGATAGTGCCGTGGCCGATGAACAAATTCGCGAAGCATTTCGAGCTATCGATGAGGCTGGTTGTGATATTCTGACTCGGCGGCGCGTTCGAGACAAGCAAGAACTGCCCGGCGCATTGTGGCATATTTTTACGGCACGAGATGCCGACAAAATTCGTGATTTTCTCAATAAGATCGGCATTGAGCAGGGCCGAAAACTGGAACCAAGACATGATCCGATTCATGATCAGACTTGGTATTTGGACGCTCCGTTACGGGAACGTTTGTACAAAGAATATGCCGTCGAAGGTTATCCGATTGCACAGTGTTTGGGCGATGCCGTCTTTATACCGGCCGGTGCTCCGCATCAAGTTCGTAATTTACACAATTGTATTAAGGTGGCCGAAGATTTCGTTTCGCCCGAAAATGTTGCGCATTGCTTTAAATTAACTCAAGAATTCCGTGAACTCTCCGATACGCATTCCAATCATGAAGATAAATTGCAGATAAAAAATATTATTTACCATGCGGTCAAAGATGCCGTTGCATGTCTGTCGCATCAGCTAAGCAAACGAATTGCCGACACTCACCTGTCAGACGTTGACGTTAAAGTCAAGAAAGAAGAAGTGAAAAATGAGGCTGCCGTTAAACAAGAATCTAACTAAATGTTGGACATGCAATTTGATGAAATTAAATTTTACTTAGTAAGACGAGTAAGACGAGGCCATTTTCGTAATAATCTGCTTTGATCACAGTAGAAATACTATACTAGCGATACTATACTAGGACGAGATGTGACGATAATTTATTTTTATACTAAAAACAAAAGCCCAAATTTACGATACGGCCGTCTTATTTGTTAGTATGAAAATAATTTATTGTCGTATTTCTAGACCACAGTAGAGAATCGTTTTTTTTGTTTCATTTTAAATGAAAGAGTGAGAGAGAGAGGAAACGTTGATTTCCTTTAAATTTTACTACATTATGTTTCCTGACAATGGTTTATTATACTAAAACTATAACCGATGCTATATTTGGCATGTTCTACCCAGTTTTGCGACAAACCGCGCATAGAAATACAAAAATTAACTCATTTCAATCATATCCGTAGATTTTAAATTAAATAGTTAGAAAATTGCGGTTATGTTTTCATATAACTAAATACGCCAACATCTAAAAATTCTCGAGCAGCACTGCCAATTTGAGGTGATAAGACGTTTAGTTAATATCTTTGTATATATAAATTTATACAAGTACTATCAGTTGCCGTTGTTGTCACCGTATAATAGATGGCGTTGGCTTTAAAAACAACATACTAAAATACTTCTGCTTCGATGCAATAGATGGCTAATCAAAGTTTAACAATTTGTATATACAAGGTTACTAATTTGGTAACGCTTCACCGATCACAGATGTAAATATGTCGGTAACAGCCCACTGTTTTAGAATCAAGCTCTAGTTATAAAATCAGTTTATTTTTAAATTAAAAAAATCTAGTTTTTAATCGTTTTGTATTAAAATGTTGGGCAAAAGGATAAAATCAAACAAAATAATTGTCAAACTATCTGCAATCCCAAGCCAAGGATAGTTGAAATATTTTAATTTGCAAAATAATTGTTTTCCTTACAAAAAAAAAACGATTACGTTTTTAAATTTTCTGTGTTTTAAGTTTTAATAATTTTGTATTTTTTATGGTGAAAAAAAAACTTCAAATCCCTTTATACGGCAATTAAAGGTTCGTCCAAACACAATATAGCAATAAGCAGCTGGAATGTGCGAGTAACGTTTTAAAAAATGCTTTTTTTTATTCTCCATTTATAGACTTCAACTACGAGGTTATATTGTCTTAAATTTGTAATGGGTCGGTTATGCTTA
>JANSTW010040350.1:0-14700 GCA_027564275.1 Diadocidia ferruginosa | reverse complement strand
AAAATTTATTCTTTTTAATATTAGTAAATTAAAAATTAAAACAACCAATAAAAAAGACTCAGCATTTTTATAAATTTATTTAATGTAAAGCATTTTAAAACAGTCTTACAAAAAAATTAGATGCAAACGAAAAAAAATTGAAAGTATTTCTTACAAAATGCATTTTTTCAAAAATTTTGCAAAGATAAATTTGATCCTCTGATATCCATTTACAATAATTTAAAAATTAAAGAAATAATAAAAAATGAGTAAGTTAAGCAAAAAAAAATATACCGGGCTTAGCCTTTTCACCGAGACTAGACGAAGAAGCAACCGGTCTTTGATTAATTACTGCAGCCATTTATCACAAAAAATTAACTCTTATTGCAGTCTTACATTTTCAGAAAATATTACATTTTTCTAGAGTTACATTTTGCCAAACTTTGAACTACTCCAAAATAGCGCACTTTTAAATCAAGAATGACCTTTTATATAAACAATAAAACAATTTTATACAAACGAAAAATTTTTTTGGTATGAACATTAATTTATTATATTTTAATCTAATTGATTAAAATGTATTTTGGAGCTTTTTTTTTAAATAAAATATTACTATCAAATTTTGTTTTAATGTCTCTTTTTCTGGCTTTTTTGCATATACGTGACGCAGTTATTTTACTAACACCAAACAACTTTTTTGTTTTTTGTTTGCATTTACTATATTTAAAATTTTTTTAACCTCATTGTTGATTAAAGACATTCTTGGACCTATAAAAATAATGTTTAGAACAAAATAACTTGGAAGTTGATTTTTCCTATTTGTATATTGTAAATTTTGTTTGGAAAGATATTAGCAACTAAATGACGAGATCTTAGATTTGCATTGAAAAATAATGAATGTTCGAAGAATAAATGTGAAAAGAGTAATAATTTGTATACTTAAATAAGAATATTTATAAAATGATACATTTTATTTTTAATTGATTCTTAAAGTTATTTTGTTTTTTATTAACTGAGGTTTCTCAATTTTTTTTATATTGAGACATATTACAACATAATTTAAGCCATAAAAGTGTATTTATTTTTAAATTTCTTACGTTTAATAATAACATTTATAAAGTGATATAAAATTATCTTATAGACAATGAATTATGATGAAAAAAATGGTTTTATGAAATTGGTTTTTTTAATTACAATAAAGTGCATGAATGTGATGGCGAAGGTACATTTATGAAGGAGAGGATAGATAAAGATCCTACTGTTCTATATCTAGATAGCCATTCTCAGACATGTTTTTATAAAAAGCATCAGTTTCAATTTTATAGATCAAGCTATCAGTATCTCAATAAAGTAATCCTATTTGCTACTGTATCTTTTCACCATAACATCATAATTAAGTTGGTACATGGGATATTTAATTAAATCCAAAATACTAAATCCTATATAAATTGGTTTATCAAATACTAAGCTTGTCTTTTGCATTTCCACACCCAATAAATTATTTATCTTTGTATAACTAATATAATTAGGTTTTTTAACCAGTTTCAGTAATTTTTTATCATGACTAGTCGAATATCAACTCGATTTCGTATATTTTCCATTGTTTTTCCAAAGACTGAACAATTCATCAGTTTGAAAAAATGTTTTTCAAAATCATTATTAGCTTTTTGTCTCAAATTAGTATTCAACATAATATATGATTCCATCTAATTTCTTTCTTTGAATGTTAAAATTCTATAGACCTTTTTCAATTTTAAACCATGTTCTAATGCTTGAATTTTTATAATGAATATTGTTCCTTGTCATAAAGAATATTTGTCTATTTGGAAACTTTTTGTTTGTTGATTTTCACACCTTCAGGACAAAACGGGAAATAATTATGTTCATTGTGTAATTCATTTGAATATTCTAAATCCACTTCTAAAATACATTCTTTTCCGTTTTTATTCAACTCTTCAATATAATTTATAATTGTTTATAATTAAAATCCTGATATTTCCTATTTTTTTTAAATTAAGATCATATGGCAATTTTTGTACAATTGCCAAAGCATATAAATTGTTTGCATCTAAATATAATTGATGTGTGCTTTTTTCATAAGGATTATAATTTTTCATATATTTTATTGCATTAACCATTCTTCCTCGAATTTCTTTCTCAATAAATAAATACATATTAGGTTTTTCAATGGTTTGTAACTGAACTTTTGTAATTTTTAGCATTGTATCCCAAGCCAATTTGGATCCAAATCATAGTTTTTCATACAAGTTTCTCGGAAAGTTTCAAATACATCAGCTAACAATAAAACATCATTTGTCATATATATTCATATAGATATACTCCTTTTCTTTTCATTAGTTTAAAGATTTCATGATTTTTATAATAATTCTTCGAAATGATACATTTATCTTCAGGTAAATTTTTAGACAAAGAATCTAATGATGATGACATAAAGGCAAAGCTATCTAAAAATCGTATTTCATAAGTTAGTTTTGACTTTTCATTTCTTTTCCTAATATAACTAAAACTGATACTTTTCAGAATTTGATGGAATTATTTTTATTTCCGATTTGTTTATTGTTCCTTGATCAAGCGATTCTAATATTAAATGAGAATCATAACCTTTTAAGTTATGAAAGAATACGGGAATAAATTTGTTTTTTCTATTTCTAAAATTGCACTTAGCACATAAGGGCCCCCGATATTCTCCAGTCCAATGATCATGATCTCTTACTTTAGGATTGATAATTGGAATATATTCTTCTCCAAATTCTGGACATTCTTTATTATGATTATATACATGCCATTGTTCTTCTGTTAATGGTTTTATTTTTTTATCACTCAAATTTATCAACTCATCACATTTTTCAATTACATATTCATTAAATTTTTTTGCTGCCTCATATCCTATATAAGTTTTTTTTTTTTTTTTTTTTTAATTTTTTAGAAATCCTAGGAAATTCGCTTAACAGATATTTACGAAAAAAAGTTTTATCAATTTTATTAACATTAAAATGATCTATTGTTGTTTTACGGGTTGATAAATAAATTTTTAGATCTTCTTTATAAAGATCAGTTTTATTCTTTAAATTTTCGTCAGCATCAATTTTTTGATGCACAAGTTTTTTGAAATATTCAATTTCAGTCCATATATTCTCATCATCATCTTCATAATAAATGTCTTCCTTCTCCAGTTGATCCATATTGTGCTTATTGTTACGTAAACGTTTTGAAGTTTTGTTTCCAATTAGTTGATCTAGCCAGTTGCAAAAAGATGTTAAATTTTTTTGTTGTCGTCTTGGCTTTTATTAAGACGTAAACCAGAAGTTTCTGCAATTAATGAGTCATCCTGTTCAGGATCTAAAGCCTGAAAATAAAAATAAATAGAAGAAATGCTTCAAAATTTAATAAAACTAACACTTTTCATATTTTCAATTGAATTTTTAATATTAGCAACATATTCTTCAATATTAGTAACATAATTTCTAATATTTGATAACTCGTCCAAAAGTTGATCTTGCTGGTCGCTCATTAATGTTTTACTGCTAAAAACATAATTTTTAAAATATAATATGTTTAAAAAAACAAGATAATAAAAATAGTATACTTAAAATAAAAGTTCTAACTGTAACAAGGCTAGATATAAATAAAAATTCAAAACGAAAGATCTATTTATACTACAATCAAGGTAGGCGTTATCTATACTTAATTGCGCCAATTCCAAATAATGTTTGCCATTTTTCATTGATCAAACCCTGATTTATTTCGTTGATAAGAGAATTGACGCAAGTTCCTTAAATTTTCTACGTTTTTCAGACTTTTTGTATAAAGATTAATTTCTTAAGCTTCTTAAAAAATTATAGATTGCAAACTGAGTTCTCGTCATTTACAAAAATAATCCATAAATTTTTTGTAAACAAATTTTTATAAAACTTAATTAATGTTTACTATTACATATAAAGTCACACACATTTCAATGTTAAAATAATCAAAAAATTATATAATTAATGAGTTTGTAAAATGGGGAATTTGAATGAGCCAAAGATGGAAAAGGGTGGAACAAAAAAAGTAGGCTAAAATAGTTAAATATATACTTTATTAAAAGAATTTTTAAATATTTTTGTGAAGAAAAATGATAAATAATGGTCATTTTTAGATGGGGGTTTTGGGTGAGCCAGAGATGGCTATTATATACTACTTCATAGGAAATAAAATCGTTGTTATTGGAAATAATAATTTAAAAATTGATGGTATTGTTTACAATGCAACAAATGGCTTAATGGAATTATTGTTAAAAAAATCTCCTAATTTAAACATAGTTTCAGAGTCCGACAAACAATTTTATAAACAGATTCTTGATAGTACAAATGCAATTTACCATGGCTTTGATAATAATTCAAAAAGGCTAAATTCTGATTCAATTGATAAATGGAAATTTATTAGAGATAATTACATTAAACATTCTAAAGGTAAATCAGGAAGTTCAATAGATTTCTTACCATCAAATCCAGATTCCCTTATAGAAATGTTACATTTGTCAATTGGCTCTTATCAAGCTGGAAATAAAAATGAATTTAACAAAATTCATAGTATTTTAGATGAACTGATAAAAATGAAGAAAATAAAAAAGAGAAAATTTCTGAGTGATTCACATCAAAAGAAGGAAGAGAAATACACGCCAGCTGATTGTTTATTTATGACTCATACACATGCCCCGCTGATAAAAAGACGGCTGTTTTAAGCGAAAGCGCTTTTCATTTGTTGATCAAAAACGAAAATTTTTACGTTTGGAATCGAAAAAAATCTTGGCATTTGTATTTATAACTCGCTTCAAAATTATTCGATTCTCACCATTTTTAAAATATGAATTATAGAGAAAAGCGCTTTACCATATTTTTAATTTTATCTCATTTTAAGATGTCTTCACTAGATCCACCACCTGAATATTCAACTGTTTCCAACATCGTGGTTGATCCAATGGACGGAACATATCAACCTATACCACCCTATCCTATCGAACAAATAATGGATAAAAAACTTCAACTTCGACAAGAAAAACGTCTGGAATATCTAAATCATCTTGATGAAAAAGCTGATGCTGCAAAAGAAGCGCTTCAAACCGCTAAAGAAGTATATGATGTTGCTATCAACTTTGCTAAGCAAGAAAGAATTTGAGTTGAAAAACTTCATGGAAGTGAGAAAAGAAAGTTGTCGGCTAAGAAAAATCGCGATTTGACTAAACTTCATAATATTGAATTGGAACGTCGTCGATTAAAAATGATAGAAATTCGCGAACAACGTGAAGAATTGGATATTTATAATAATGTTGCTCAACTTCAAGCTAATCAAGATCCTCACGTCGAGCATACATACTAAATCGTCATATTTCTATACTAAATATTATACTTATTTCTACATCATATAGCTAATTATTCATACAATAAGAACCATCATATTTCTATCTATAATAATATTTCTATACTATATAAAACATCAGCATCTACATATTAAGACCAAAACTTTTTTATTATTTGGAAATTTTAGAGGTGTAAAATTATGTATGACCCTAAATTTCCAAACCGTAAAAAATGTTTGGCTAATACAGAAGCTTCAATTAATAAACAAAATTCCTCGATTTTCATATATAAAAATATTTTAATTGTTTTCTGAATTTTCCATTATCAATATCACTTGTTTTGTCTATTGTCAAAAAGTTATATTTAACGTTCCAAATGTCATTGCATAAATCTAAAAATTCCTTTTTTTCTAGTTCAGTACAATGATCTCTATAAATATAACCTAAATTTTGTTGATCTTGAGGGAAAATAAGGAATAAATTTGTGTTTTCTCTAATTGTATTTTTTGGAAGTTTGATATAATTTTGACTGATATAAAAACAGTCAATATTATTATGTCTTCCTCTAGTATAATAATTTTCTACTTTATTTTGTTTTTCAAGCATTATATCATCAAATATTATTAATGTTTTCATATTCGGATCAATCTCTTTTGGATCTGGAACGCATTCATAATTATCAAAACAATGAACTTGAATTTGACAATTTTCTTTTTTGTCAATTGTGAATTTCTGTTTCAGAATACATTCAGAAATTTCTTTTTTATTTAATCCATTTTTCAAGCCATTAATTAGAATTTGATATAGAGGTTGGTATAAGGTAGTTGAAAAAATGTATAAATTATTATAATCCAAATAGTCTTGTAATAATAAGTTCATCAACAAATTTGTCTTTCCACATCCCGATTTCCCAATAATACAGGCCCTAATTGAATTAGGTAATAATTCATTGTTATTTCTTTTAGAATAGAAGTTATTAACCGAATAATTGAAAAAGTCTTTCATTATAATCAATTCTTCAATTCCCAGAATAATTTAATTTAGAAAAAAAATCATATAATAAATGAGTTCTTATTTAATTTATTGTCTAAAATGTAAAGGCATAACCGAAACGAATGGCGTTACACACACTTTCTCCAAAAACAATAGAAAAATGATAAAAGGTAAATGCAAAATTTGCGAAACAGTAAAATGTAAATTTGTTAAAAATGGTCATGAAGCGATTATTTCTAGAGGAAATATTGGACGTGAAATTGACCCTCAACTTAAAAATATTTATTATGACACTAAAACAGGCTATTGTGGAATTAATGAACTACAGCGAAAAAGTGGGAAATCACAAAAGGAAATCATTGAATTTTTACATCAACAAGATACTTATACAAAACATAAACCAGCCAAAAGAAATTTTAAAAGAGAAAGAATTTTTGTTCATTATCCAGACCAGCAATGGCAAGCTGATTTGGCTTTTATGGTCAAATATTCACGAGAAAATAAAGGTCATAAATATTTTCTAAGTGTGATTGATTGTTTTTCAAAATTTGCATGGGCTATTCCATTAAAAAATAAGAAACCTGAAGGAATTATTGAATCATTTAATCAAATTTTTAAAGAAAGTGGGAGGAAACCAGAAAGATTGCAAGTTGACGAAGGAAAAGAATTTATGGGTAAATTTAGTAAATTTTGTGAAGAAAATAAGATTAATAAGTTTAGTACTCAAAACAGAGATATTAAAGCATGTATTGCTGAAAGATTTAATAGAACTATTGAGGAGAAAATAGAGAAAGTTTTAACAGAAAATGATAATAATAATTGGATTTCAGTCTTACCAGCTTTGATGATAAATTATAATAATTCTAGGCATAGGTCTATCAAAATGACTCCGGTTGAAGCTAGTAAGAAAGAGAACACTGAATTAGTTTATGCCAATTTATTTCCTAAAGATGTGAAATATGATATAATCAAAAAAATTAAATACAAAATAGGCGATAAAGTTAGAGTTAAAATTAATAAAAAAATATTTGATAAAGGTTATGAGCAGAATTTTAGTGATGAAGTTTTAGTGGTTAATAAAATTTTTAAATCTAATCCAGTTACTTATCAAGTAAAAGATAGTAACAATCATATAATTAAAGGAAAATATTACGAAGAAGAATTAGTTCTATGCCAACGATGAATCAAATGCCACTCTTCAAAATAAATTTATTAGTATTTAACTGAATATCAATAAAATTAACAACTTAATATAATATTAAACCTATGAATTGAATTTATCTTTATTATCTTTGTCAATTAAATTTTGTATTATATATAAGTTTTAATTTTTCCTTACATGTCATATTATTTATATCAATAGGTGATGGTTCTGGTCTATGATCTGAATTATTTATTTTATCATTTTTATTTAAAAGAGTCTGAGACCTGTGGATTTTATGATTAATAGCCGAATTATAAGCAGAATCTGAAACTTTGTTTTTGTCTGTTGTTGCACAATAGCTCCTGTATTCGCTAGAATATCTACCATTACCATCTCTTTTGATTTCAACAATAATAGTTCTTCTGTTATATTCTATATTATTTTCTTGCAAATATTTCCTGACAGTTTTTGGATTTATTTTATATTTGTTACAAAAAGATTGGACACTATTTTTTATAAAATCATATTCTTTTAATAGTTCAATAAACTCATCCTTATTCATTTAATAAGTAATAATTTTTTGATAATAAGATAATAGAGTAATAGGGTAAGGTAATAAAGTAAGGTAATAGGGTAATAGGGTATGGTAATAGAGTAATAAGGTAAAAAATACATAAATTTTCTTTTCTATTAAATAGACAATAAAAATAATAAAGACTTAAATAACGATAAACAAGTTGACTAGGCTCAATGAATATCTAACTTTTGTCAAAATCAGGTCTAAATCTATAAATAGAATTTAATTTTCTATCGTTGACATAGGAGTCAGAAATTAAGTTGCACCAAATAAAAATATTATCATATTTATTTAACTTTTCTTCACAATTATTATTATTTTGATTAACATCATCGATATTTCTTAGTTTTTTGTTATGGCGGAGCTTTCCATAATTCAATGCTTTACAAAATCAATAATCAATTTGCGACTATTACTTCAAATATAAGTGTAAGAACCTTTTTTTCTTTCTAGCGTCCCTATCTAGTTCACTTAAAGTACGTTTTATTTTATGACCCGCTCCATTTTTCTGACAATGATTATTATCTATTCTCAATTCTTCTTTGTTATTTTTAGCAGTAGTAGGCTTAAACATTTATAACATGTAAAAATAAACTTTTTAATTTTGTTTATAAAATAATCATGACAAAAAACGTACATTTTTACCCTTTGTATGCTCTCCTTTCTCTGAATCACTGCTTGACAACGATTCAAGTGGTAAATCCGCTTCTAATTTTTCTTCTTTTTTTTCGTTCGTAATAGACACTGAAAAAATTCACATATTTTCTTTGCATTGAATAAGACATGAAAATAAATTAAAGTTCTTTGATGTAAATAACAAAATATTACCTGGAGAAATTTGCTCAACAAGCACTTTTTCAGAAGTTTCTGGCAAATTTAAAGCATTTTCCTTGCATATTGGTAAACTCTGAAATTATCAAAATTTAATATTGATTAACATAAACTTAAAAATTGATAAAACATTACATCATCGGATATGACAGAGGGAGATTGTGATACATAAAAGGGTTGTAAAGAAACCAAACTCGGCGATAATACTGACGATCTTTCATTTACTTCTACACTTCCTTCTGCAGGTAGTTCTACTACAATTCCTTGCGGTAGAGATTTAAGTTGGTGAATTAGTGATGGAGCTCTTGGCCATAGAGTCGGACTAGTCGGCAACTTATCTAGTTTATTGTATTTTACTTCGGAAAGAGGTTCATCATTGATAGCAGCTGTCGCAGAATGAATTGATGAAACAACGCTAATTACAGAAGAACTTGATGATGCACCACTTGATACTTCCATATCTACAAGTTCAATATTTGAATCGCATAATGGCAAACCTAATTCTGATCGCGATATTTCTTCAATCAAGTCGTGTAACTTAGACGAACTTTCGTAATTGCGAAATTCCTAAAAACACCTTGGAAGTCATTACAAAGTTAATGAACTAAATTAAATTAAAAAAAAACATAAATTAAATATTATTTTTTATTAATAAATAGCAATAAAACAAAAAACCAAGCCTATTAGTAAAAAATGGATGTAATAGCATAAATTTTTTTTACAAAAAAAAAAAAACTCACATTTTCTGCACAATTTAGAAGTGGTACAATCATGCCTTTCCGACGAATTTGTTCTTTTACCGTTTCTCGTAACTTAACAATACTAGCATTTGCTGGAGCATTTCTAACACATTGCCTTACAAGCTTGCTACAATCTTCCAATAAACGCGCCATATGATCCTATATACAATTATTTAATTAATATTTTTAACTATAAAAATTTAAAAACAAAAAACTTACGCTTTCTACAACCTTTGATAAAACTTCTCGCCTGCATTTATCAAATTCACCATTTCTTTTAAGCTGCTCGGCTATTTTACGAGCAATATCCATACTTTCCCTAGCAGAATCCATACCTTAGTGAATTAGTTTTTAGAAAAAGTTAGAAAAATAAAAAATTTGTTACATATTTTTTCGATAAAAAATTATGTTAAAAAAATCATTTATTTTTTAACATAAAAATTTAAAAATGTAACCAATTGATGTTTTTATTAATTGGCAAAACGCTTAAATTCAAAAATCTTATTTCGCTGCACAAAATTTTAGTCATGTAAGACTTTAGTGGTATTTTTCTTATTTATTATTTTCTTCTTATTTTTTTAGTTATTATTTTTTTAAATTTACATATTATGTTTTTTAATATTTAATGGAGATTGGATTTTTTATATGCATTAAGTGTGTATACTACAAATTTTAGTGAAAGCGTGATTTTAGTTATTTCCGTTAAGTATGTTGGTGAGGTTGTGTTTGCCTTGTGCAAAATTGTTATCGACACGTCAAATTGCGTCTTCAGTTTTTTATTTTTCATCAAAAAATTTACGTAAAGAAACGGAATCGGTTGAAATTCAAAAATCAACTTCGTATAATAAACTAACTACTTTTGAAAGTAAAACATTTAGATAATTTATTAAGTTGTGGTTTAAAAGTCTTTAACTAAATATTTAAGTTTAAAATTTTGTGATTTAACACGAAAGTTTTGTAGATGTTATTTTTCCACCAAATGGAGCTATGAAATTATCGGTAATGCCACCAGAACCCATCTATAATGCCGAGGCTGGGGAAGCTAAACATAAACAGACGAAAAGATTAATTGAAGCTCGTGGAGTTGAATATATTCATACTGAACTTATTCATAAACAATACGGTTTGGCAGCGATTACTGGCGGCTTTATAAAATCTTCTGACTTTACATTTATTCAGGTAAAATTTTAATTTTCAAATAAATTATTTTTTATTTTATATTAGTCCATTTATTGCTTTAGGAACGAATTAATCGTAATTTACAAGAAAATCAATTTGCTATATGGCGTGTTGACTCTCCTTGGCTTCCTAGGACAAAAAAACCTCAAGGCACAAAGCTTGGTGGCGGTAAAGGAAGTATTTCTCATTATGTAACACCGGTTAGAGCAAATCGTATTATACTTGAGCTTGGAGGCTATATTACAGAGTTTGAAGTAAATATTTTGTCTTTTATTTTTTGTTTTTTAAATTGGCTTTGCAAAGTGTTGTTTAATGTGTATTAAAATTAAATAAATGTTTGTGTAAACCTAAAGCCTAAATAAAATTTCTTGGCTGGCGTGCGCCTACGATTAGCAAATGATCAACGTAGATGTTATTGGAGCCAGAAAACATTTTTGATTTTATATTATTTAAGTGCTAATTAAAAAATTTTAGGCTCGTGCTTATTTGGAATATTTGTATTTTCGTTTTCCATTCAAAGTTGAGTTTATTAGTCAGGAAATTCTAGATAATAGACGGACATTGGAACGCGAAATTAAAGAAAACAATCAAAATCCATTTGATTGGGATACAGTGATTAAATATAATATGCAAACATGTTATAGTTTTCTTTCACCGTATGATAATCTTTGGAAGGGAAAATATCGTTAGCATTGTTAAAATTTTTTTATATGTTACATTTTTGATATCTGTATAAAACTTTAATTAATTTGACAAAATACAAACAATGGTTATTTAACTGTTTATACTTAAATTTCTTTTTGTTGACATTTTGAAAAAAATTGAATTTGTTGGAATTATCTTATATTGTAATCAAATATAATTTAAGTCGTTAAACTATATTTCCTTCTCTATTCTTTAAATGTATGGAATAAATAGATGAATTTACAATTTGAAAGTGTAAAACAATTTAATTTGGATACATCCGGTCTCTTTTTCTTAAGGCCCTACTTGTCATTTTTTTCTGGTTTTCAAAAGTTGGAAAATTTTTGAATCTTGATTGCTTAAAAAATTGTTTGCAAGTTTTTTCGTTTAGTATTTTATTTGGGGATTTGTTTTACCATCCTATCTTTTTAAAGCTTAATTGCGCAGACAAGAATTTTTTTACACATTAAATTTGTTAATTTTATAACTTTTTATAAAAGTAGTGTTATGACTTATTAAAATTTTAACAGTAGAAAAGATGTAACTAGATTCTTTTTGGTGAAAAAGTTGAAGTATCTTATTGTATTATGTTATTTTGTTTTATAGAGCTGATGGTTATTGGTGACGAAGATCTTTTAATAATTCCTTTTAAAGCAATTGTGCTTTTCGTTAGTAGCCTTCCATTATCCGCATTAATTTTGTGTGTTTTGTTAAGTATTGCTTTACATTGGGATGGTGCAACCAGGACACATTGCAATGTCTCAAACTTTTTGCCATCCGTGTCTGCTGCTGTTTCAACATATGCTCCTGAACGCTATATTTGGCGTTTTTTTTTAGGTGTTCATGGAATGCCCCGTTTTATTCTGGCTTTTGCTTTTAAGTAATACAAAATTTTTTTATAATTGTTGTATAATTATTACATTTTCCAGATTAATTATTAGAGTAATTTAGGAATCTTTTGGTTACTTCACCGCTCAGGCCATTTGCTGGAGTTGTTTGGTTCCCTTGGCTTTGCAATTTAGCATGTGCAATTAATTGCGGTGAAATTATATCTTTGTTATGGTTGACTTCTGTGTCTTCAATAGAGGATTACTGTATGTTCTTATTTTCCGTTCAAACATTTTTGTTTAAGCACTTTTAAATTTAGATATGCACAAATTTGGATTTATTGGCTTTATTATTTGTGGTTTTACTTACATGTGTTTGTCGACTTGGCTTTTTGACTATTCGGGTAGAAGAAGGACTACTTCTTTGGTAATTTTTGCTTTAGCATTTATTTTTTTTTTAGAGTTCTTTAATTGATTTCTTTTAATTATCGAAACACTTAGTGTTTAAATTTAGAATTAATGCTATTACATATCTTTTTTAAATATACATTTTTGGTATTTTGTTACTTAAAGTTTTTATGAAGCACATTAGAAATAAAAATATTTTGTAGTTGAATTATGAATTATAAAAGCTTATACCTAATAGAACAATATTACTGTTAGCTACTACATATTATTTTTTTAGGGGGAACGTTCATTTCAATATAAAGTACTCTGTTGCACTGCTTTTACCACTTCACTTCTTCTTGCATTATATTTTTTCTACAGACACAACCGTTATTGCGAGCCAGGGATTTATACATTGTTTGCCTTATGTGAATATGCAGTTATTTGATTCAACATTCTTTTTCACTGTACCCTTTATTACGACTTTCATTCACGCAGCTTTTCTCTTATAAGTGTATCATCTTCTTATCAATATGATGCCTTACCGATTCGTGATAGTTACAACGAAAAACGAACATAGTCATTTTTTTAATTAATTTTTTGTTTTATTTTGGGTATTGCAATTGTTTTTAATATATTAGAAGTTTGAAAAAACTTAAAAAGTAATTAGTTTGCATAAATTATTTTATTTTAAAAAATTTTTCTTGTGTATGATATTTTCTTATATTTTTATTTTACATTTTGTATGTCCTGTAATAAGTTTATTTTTTTCTTGCAATATGTTACCTAATCAATTTTTTTCTTAATTAGTCTTTGTTATTGGATAATTCATTCCTTGTCATACTTTTTATTTTCTGAGGAGATTTACATATAATTTATTTTTTTAAATATTGTTTAAAAAATAAGAGGATAAATTGTTTATTATAAATTTTAATTATTGGGTTATGTTATGTTAAACCAAACAACTTTTGTATTTTATGCTATATTTACTCTTGTTTTAATAATATAATAATTCTACTTTGCAATTTTAATTCATGCTGAATAATTTAGATTTAATTAGTTGTGCAAGGATTATGGTTTTCTTCACTTGTGACGGGTGTGGAGAAGCACTTAAGAAAAACCAGGTTGAAAAACATACTTACCGATGTAAATCTCGGTACTTTTCATGTATTGATTGCCAAAAAGTTTTTGATTTGTCATCTTATAAAGAACATATCAAATGTATTACAGAAGACCAAAAGTATGGTGGTGCAAATTATGTAGTCAAAGAATACAAGGTTTTTGCATTTAATTTTTGAGCAAATTTTTTACTGTACTTTATTTTTTACGCAAAAAAAAGAATCTAATTTATTTGTTGCTATTTATAGACATTTAACTTTTGTGTTTAGGGGGAAGTTCGTCAAAATGCATGGATAGAACAAGTTTCAAAAGCTATTAAAAATGTTAAAGACTTGCAGTTAAAACGATTACTTGTTCGTATTCAGGGTTATAATAATATTCCTCGAAAAGAAATTAAATTTATCAATTTTCTTCAAAATTCTGTCCGTGTTCATGATAAAAAATTATGTCATATGGCGTGGGATGCAATTAATGAAGAAGCAAAGAAAATTCAGGCACATGAACAAGAAAAAGTATTAAACATTATGAAAAAAAACGAAGTAAAAGTTGAAGAAAAAGTAGAAATTGAAGCACAAAAAAATTAAACGAAAGAGATTTAGGATGATTTTTTAATTGTAATTTTTAAACTGTTATTTCTTATTTGTTAAATTTTCGTCAATAAACTGATTAATCATTAAGCTTGTGATTTTATAAATTGAAAGGTTGTGTAATACTTGTCATTTTTTAATGGGATAATAATATGCGTCTCTATACTATGATATACTTAATAGAAATTTTATATCGTTTTCTCATTAAATGGAAGTCAAGTCTAACTCTTCTTTTTATTAATTGATCTTGTACAACTAGGTTATAAATTAATTATTTGGTAAATATTGGTGATAATT
>JANSTW010040349.1:0-25488 GCA_027564275.1 Diadocidia ferruginosa | reverse complement strand
AATCATTTGGAAATCATTTCCAAAAATGGAAATCATTTAAAAAAAGTGGAAATCATTTGGAAATCATTACAAAAAATAGAAATCATTTTGGAAATCATTGAAATTTGGAATTTGCATAGTTATATTATTACGTAATGTTTTTTTTTCAATTTGTTTGTTTATTTTTATTTTTTTTCTCGTGTTATTTAGGGAAGCTGGTTATCTAAAGTGGCGGAATTTCGACTTCCGATTATTTTACATTGAAAACTTTAAATGTCCTTCAGGAATTGACAGATATTTACTATAAACTATAAAGTCTAAATTTTTTGAAATGGCTCGCTAAGTATTTGCTTAAAAAAGTTGAGAAATTTAAAAAAAAATGTTCCAATGTTGTTATGTTATGTTGAATTTTTAACTAAATCTGCAAGATTTGGACTTTTCTCATTGAGGGCGAAAAACGAAAAGATAAATTTTATGCTAACTAAACAGAGACAAAACTGTTTTCCAATGTTGTTAAGTTATGTTAAATTTTCTACTAAAACTGCAAGATTTGGACTGTTACCTTTGGGGGGGGGGGGGTTTGCGGAAAAGATAAATATTATGCCAACCAAACCGAGACGATTGTCGACTAAAAACATGAAATCGAAGTTGCTATTGACGAAATAGAGCACAAACAATCGAACACGTACAAAAAATTGGGTCTACATAATGGGCTATTGTAAAGCCGAGGCAGTCATTAAACGGTGATTGTTAATTAATTTGTCTTAACATTTGTTTGAAATTTCTATTCTACCTTAGTAAATTTTCCCCTTGATATATAATACAAGATGAAAGACCGTACAAAATTTTGGCAATTAACTTTAAAAGACGCGAGATAAAAAAAAAGTTAAATGAAAATTGTTTTTAAACAAATTTAGCTAATTTGAAATTGGCTTGGAATACATTATATAAGATTTCGTGCGTGTGTATCTGCAAGTGGTTTCTCGCGATGGATTCTTGGGGTGTGTTTTACTGCTTTTTTAAATTAAATAAGACATTTTATTTGATATTCGAATTTTGATACAGGAAAATTTTTCAATTTAAAAGAAAGCATTATATATTATGGCTTTAACTTTTTTTTACTTTATGTATTTTGATATTCGTGAATGCTTAAAATTTGTTTACTTTTATATATAATTTTGGTAGCCGAGAATTATAAATTATATAAGAGTAAGGCAGAGTTGTCAAGAGAAAATTTAGGGCTGAAATAATGAAATGTGGGAAAAACTGGTGTTGAGAAAATTGAAGCAATGATATGGTATAGAAAGTGGAACTAGAGTAAAACCCTGCACAAGGTAATCGCAGACTTGGTCGATCCAAGGCTCAGAGAAAGGAATGTCGTAACCTTAAAAAATTTGTAGGGTACAGAGTGCGATGATCTATGCTCCCTGGAAGAAAAAGACAAAATGATAATGATAAAAAACTTCAGACATATACAAATCGACTTCTTCATTTTTTGTAATGAATTAGTAATTAGTAGTCATATGATATGCAAAAATAAATGGTAAAATAATCTTGTCACTTATCCTTGCGTTAGAGTAAAGAAACCGATTATGGTGAGTCAATTGAAAGTCCAAGAATGTTTTGTAATGTTTTCCTTCCCGCTCAATTTGTTTGCCGGCAACTTTATTATGTGATGATGACAAAATTTTGATTTAAAAATTCGTATTGGCGATTTTCCCCTATAAAATTAGGGAGAAGGACATTTTAGGGAGACGAAAAGAGCTAATATTGGCTTCTTTTATGTATCAATTGTTACTATTATTTCGGCTAATATGCACTTTACCGGCGCATTCATCAGGAGCCCCTTACACCCCCTTATAATGTAGGGGAGCTTCCTCCGAGTCATATTAAAGTCATATAAAAGAACCATATTTGGAGGATGGATAGAGCGCGTAAATACGCGTATTTTGCTATATCACACGACCTCCTTCCTCCCCCTATTTTTGTAAAAATTTGCATTTTATGATTTTTTAGGTTATGCACTTATATTAAAATATTTATGTATATATAAAGGGTAATATTGTGTTTTTTTTTTCGAGCAAAAAATAATTTTAGATTAAAGGATTTGATCCTAATTTTTCCAACTTAGCGGTCTTAATTTAATTAAAAAACAGTCTTTTGTCTGCTTAAATCATTTATTGACGTTTCGACATTTATGACAGCTGGAAAAATTAGGATCAAATCCTTTAATTAAGAATGATATGTTTTAAGGGTCGCCGCAATATATTCCGCCACTGAAACTCTCCCAGTATAGTTCGAAAAGATTAGTCGAGAGGTGTTCCACCCTCGGTACTGATACATAAAAAATACACGATTTTAATATAAAAATATTTCTTGGCTGCTCTTACGGCAGTTCTACCGGCAGCTCTAATCTACACAAATACCATACAAAAATATGCTTTAAACTGTTATCTAAAAACTCCAGAGTTTTTTTTTTCAATTTAAATATCAACACGTCATATTAAATTATTGTAATAATAGAGATTTATAGATATGCCAAAAAACATATTTTTTATTGTTGATGGCAATACGTTTATACCCAAAAAAAATTGATCAGGAAATTCATTTTCAGCACCTTTGAACATATTGTACCTATGTAAACCAAAAAGGGACAAAATAGATTTTTTATTCAAAAATATTTTATTTTCCTAATATATAACTTTGGCCATATTATATTGTCGACGGAGAAAATGTACAATTTGTACAATTTACATTTTTTTCTTATAATTCTTTGAAAAAAATACCTTCGTTTTCAAATATTAAGTTTATGCTGCGATTCAAAAAGCTTTTAGATGTGTTGCTGAAATGCACCTAAAATATCTCGATGAGTGAACAAATCATTTTTATTATTTAGTTAATTATTTCAAATTAAGATGGATTTTGTATATCTAATAAGTGATAAAAACCATTTTGTTTTGATTATCGAGCTGATGAAGTTATATAACAGAAACCAACAGCATATAGCTAAATTTGAATAAAGTGATTGACTTTACAAAAAAGTTTAATATTTAACCAATTAACAAACTTAAAATAAAAGATGTTTATCATAAAAATAAATTGATATATTTTAATATAAAAAAGGCAATTTTTTACTTTTAAACAAAAAAATGCGTCAATATAAAATAAAAAGATTGTAAATCTTTCTTGTGGTCCATAAAAAATTATTATTGTTATAAAATATAAATTCAAAATTATTAGTTTAGTAGTAATTTTATATAAAATTGTGCGGTAATAAATTATAAAAAGTAAAGTAAATTAAAAAACATATCACAATCATATTTGTATTTAAAATTTTAAATTAAGAACAAATTAAATACCATGAAACATTTTAGTCAAATAAAAAACTTTGTGTATAGAATATCTTATAGGTATATGCAAAAACTAGAATTTTTTAAATGAAAAATTTTCTCTTTGATATAATATTATATGAATTTTTTCATATATATGCATATATTATAATATAATGTGAAGCTTCAAATAACATTCTGGCAGAATCTAATAGAATTATTTCCAAAAACTAAACTTTTTTCTTTTTAATGTAACTATAGTTATATATAAAATTTATCAATCAAATTATATATTGTGCATTCATATAACATATTTTGTATACATAAATTGGTGCATATATCAAATGCTCATTTCCCATTTTATACCTATGTACATTGTACATATCGCTAATTTCATGCAATAACATCATAACTCAGAAAACGCAACTTTTCAGGAGAGCAATTTTAAGTTTTTCGGTTTTTTGAATCGTTGGCATTTAAAAACTAAACGATGTAATTTAATGCGGTTTTTTTCCAAAATATAGGTTTTTTATGTTCAAATTAAATAGAAAAATTATATTTTGAATAAAGTTAATATGTTTTAATCTGGAATTTTCGCATTTTTCGAAAACCGAAAAAAACATACTTTTTGATGACATTTCGTCAATTTTAAAGATATAATTCTAAAATTTTGGCAGGATTTGCAGCTTTTTTCAGGGAACAACCCTGTTTCATTAACTCATTTTCCACATAACTTGAGTTATGATGTTATGAGTTGGAAGTAGCGATATATTCGAAAATGTATTATGAGGAAATATACATTCTAAACAAAATCGTAAACTTTTTGCCATTTTTTTCTTACAAAAGTCAACTTACTTTCTTTAAAATGTTAACATCACATACAAGAAAAAATAGACTAAAATAAAAACTTTAAGTTTACAAATTTTCAAGCATACTGACATAATCATTTGTAGTTAATAAATATTTTGCGGTTTTTTTTTGATGAAAATGCATCATCATTATAACTATGAAGAGATGTAACTATATATTTATACGGTATACCTGTACTTGTAATTTGAAGCCAATTAAAGGACGTATATAGAAATTCTTAACGTTTTAAAAGTTTCAATATAATAATATTAAAGAAAATAAAAATGCACTAAACTTGAAGGTTTTTATACTAAAAATATTAAACCTTTTTATTTAGAGAATCATTTAAAAATTTAGTTATATATGATGCAATGGTTTCTATGTGATATAACTTCATCAGGACCATGATAGGCATTTTTTTCTAACTTAGTAAATTTCTATAGTTACATGATTATAAATTTGACTATATGGCAGTAGCAGCTGACGATTTCTAATTTCTAACCTCACAAAATAAAAGTTTTAGTGTATTTTTTTCATTTTACAATACGAAGTGTGTTGTACAGAATTGCAAAATTTTTTAACTAAACATAAGGAAATACAATTAAATAGATTCCCAATTGTAAAAAGCTTTGTAATACAAATTTATAGAGACAAATATGTTTTTTAAATGTAAACAATACACCTACAATTTTTTTTTCATATAATATTTGAGGTTATGTGGTTTGTTGTGCTACTGCCCTATGAGACCTATATAATTAAATATAATATAAATGTTATGAGTTTTATGACATTTAATTCAGAATTTCATTTTTAGATAACCAATATTAATTTATTGAATTAATTTCTCTCTAATTTATTTTTTATTTGATTTAAAAACAAACCAATATACTTGGCCATGTCAATATACTTTGTTAAATGTTACGTATAAAATTAAAAATTAAGTAAATTGGTCAATAAATGAGAACGTTTATTTAATTATATTATTTAAGAATAAATATTAAAATGTTTAGTTTATATTATAATTTGTTTGTATATAAATAATATGTAGGTATATACAATTAATTTTACAATTTTAATTAATTAATTTAAATTTCAATATATTATATTTGATAGAAATTCATTTTATACCTTATAAACATTGTATGCATTTATCTATAATAATGTAAAACGTATCTATAGGTAAATGGTGTTTCTATACATTATATACATAAAGTACATACCTATATATTTAGATGCGTGTCCATAAGCTACATAATCAGATTTAATTAATCATAAACATCAATGTGGTTTATTTATTCAACACACTAGAGTTATATATAAGTATAAATTGAATGATATTTTTACTAGCTGAAGCCGAGGCGCTTTTCAATGTAATTAAAAATTATTTTATTATAGATGCTGATCACAACCATCCATTATTTAAATTTGGAGATAAATTTATCGGTAAAATTAATGAGATTTAGCTAAAAATACAAACATGTTAAATTTTCAACTTTTAAATTACAAACTTTTGAATCATTCATCACAGTAAACATTTCTAAAAGTTTCTTCTTACGATCACCTTTCCGATCCGATTGCGAAGTTTTACTGTTTCAGACAAACTCATTTGTTTTTATTAATGAATATACTCAGTGATCTCAATTGGTAATGTATTTCAATTTATAAATTAGTAGAACTATTGTATATAAATAGGTTTATATATTATAGATTAATTATATCTATGAATATACGTCACAATAAAGTTAATATGTCTTTCTAAATTGTCTACATTATGATATCTTTATTGTTACCCTTTCAAACATAATCTCTATATATATACTCATTACCCAGCTAGCACCTATATCGAGGTAAATAAGGTATATATAGTGGCCTTTATTATCAAAATTTGTGAAATGGTTCTCTATAATTATTTAAAAAAAAAAATATTTATATAAAAAGACTGTTCCTAAAAGTCTCAACGATTTGCGTCCTATCAGTATACTGTGCTGTCCAGTATAAGGTCTTTGAGATCGTCATTCGCGATCAAATCAATTTCCATCTAAAGTGACACAATTTTCTATCCGCAAATCAATCTGGCTTTAGAGCAAAGCACAGTACCGTTTCTGCTTTACTAAACATAACGGACGATGTTTGTAGACAGCTGGACATTAAAAATGTTAGTTTTTTAATGTTCCTCGACTTCTCAAAGGCCTTTGACAGTGTGAATCACGAGCTACTATGTTTAAAATTACGAAAATGTTTTCTGTTTTCCGATTTATTAGCATCATACTTAAATAATCGTTTACAATGTATCGACGTGGATAGTGTTCTATCTGGATTTCTACCCATTCTATCTGGTGTACTACAAGGTTCCATTCTTGGTCCACTCTTATTTGCCATTTTTATACATGATTTGCCATCTAAAGTAAATTATTGTTCAATCAACATGTTTGCAGACGACGTACAGTTACGATATAGTGGACCGTTAAAACAAATACAAGTGTTCACTAAAAACAAGTAATGTTATACATTTCTATTTGCCATATTGGATCCGTCATTTTGAATTTAACAATTTTATAATCAGATTCGTAATCAGAAAACTAGTATTCTCATGGTTACGGCGTATTATTTAAATTATTGCATTTTCTGTACGACTGAATTATAAGGCATGTGGTTACTTATAGTATGTTTAATGACACCGTGGTAGAGTTTTATACATGTTTAGATAAATTTCCATTATTAGTTTTCATTTGTAATTTTTATTAAAATATTATAAAGAAATTAGGCAATCAGTACCGTTTTGCTGTCGATACAGCAGCGGGATTAAAAGGACTTTTCTATATGAATAAAGGACATCCTAGTGCTGTGCTGAAAATATAATAATATTATATGAAATAGGTGGTAAACAATACACATTGACTATTCACGTCTAGCTGCTGATATACCAAATTCTATGAATTTTGGATGCTGGTTGCTTATGTACCTACCTATATATACCTAGTACCTATATATAAACTACCATAATATATTCAATTCAAATTTATCTATTATAAATATCACCACAATACGCACGTTATAATCAAATTGAAAATTTACTAACACAATTCAGATTCTTGTCAAATATTATGTGTGCAATTAATTAATATTTGGTATATAAATTTATTTAAACTATTGTGTATTTATATATACAAATAAAATAATTTATTATTAATTTATGATTGAAATTAAATGTTATTAATTAATTTTGTTGCAACGTGCTATCTATGGTGCCTTATTTCGTGATACTATAGGGTTAATACATTGAGTCTGTTAGATTTCTTCACTTGTCTTTAACACTGTTAAAAACCAAATATAAAATTATAAAAAATAAATTTCTAAAAAATAAGTTTTATACCAAAGCTGTACAAGTACAACATATTTTTCCTCGCTCATAGATTGTATTCAATTTATAAAGTATTTGTTTTTATATTATCTGCCTAAAAATTTATTTGCTTTTCAAGTCAATTATAAATTTAGTATTTTTATCAATACAATAATCACTGCGGTTTTTTTGTAAATTATAGAAAAATTTTATGTTCATATACATTATACAATATACACATATACCTATCAATATCGTATCGTAATTTAAAAATATAATCAAGTCAACAAACCATTTTCACCCACAATATAATAATATACATAAAATAGTAAGGGTTTTATTTGGTTTCACTATTTAATAAACTCATAAAACCGAAATTTTTATTCTTTTAAAAATAAAAACAAAATCATAACTAAAAAATATTTAATATAGTAAAAATCAAAAATTAAATCAAGTGCGAGGTGATTGAATCAAATTCGACGTCGAATTTTGAAAAAACGATCGAAAATCCAAGAACAAAGGCTATATACTATAATTTTTTGATAATAATTTTTGATCAATTTCAATCTCCTGGCCCTTATCAAGTTGGTTTCCGTCCCTGGTTTTAAATCTTGTAGAATTTTTTTTTATTTTGCTAGTTTTAGAGCTATTTTCTAAAAGTTTTTTTTTTAAATATCTGATTTATTTCGAATATTTTTGGCTAGTATAAATTCAGGTGAACAATTATAATATTATGTTAATAATAGTTCATGAATATATATAGAATCTCAATGGTCTAGAACTTTAAATTAAGTGTTTTTATAGATTTTTATAGAAGTTTTTAATGATTTATACTTTAGATTATTTGCACTGTTTATAAGTTTAAAAAAAATATAAAAAGGAAGTTACAATAAAAAGAACAATTGACAGTCTATATAGGCTCGAAAAGCTCGTGACAAAATAAAACCTGACTATCGCACAAAACTATATACATAGAAGCAGAGCTGCTAATATTAAAGCTTTTTTCAATACAATCACATCGCATTTCAACGTATATTATTATTTATGAAATTTATAAAAAAAAACTAAAAAAAAAACATTTTGGTGAGGATAATGTGATATTGTAAAGGTGTTAGTTGTTTGCGTGTTAAAGCTTTTGCAGAAAGCTCTCCTATATATATAACTATATATATGGAAAAGACTTTATAATAAAATAATATTTGTGATGCATACAGAAATTATGTGTTGATGTGAATAAAATTCTAAAAATAAATTAAGTATTTTTTACACAATCTATATACATGTTTTATACACTCAGAACTATATAGCTATATAATTATATATAAATAATATATAGTATATATATATGCTTAATATATTTATAGACATAACAATAAATAATATAGATTTTAAAATAGTGTGCCGGGAATAAAATGTGCTGCAATTTTGGTTCTATGTTGCTGTTGAGGGTGATGATATTCAATTTTTGCACCACAATGAGTGGAGTTTTGTCGGAAGTTACAGGTGAGAGATAATAAATTTCTATTTTAAAATAAACCAAAAATTTTGCAACATTATATAATATTCTACAGTGTATATATTCTGTTATATTTTATTATATATAAAACATTATGTACTTTATATATATTAAATATGTATATTTGTTCCAAGAAACTTTACATAATTACTTTGAACATACTAGAATATTTTATTTATATACTAAAGTTAAAAAAAAAAATTTAAATGCCCAAATTAGAAAATACTGTCTATAGCTTACTAAAAATATTTTAACTCCGTTTTAATTGAAATTTAAACCTTTTATGGAGATTAAGATTATATGATTTAAAGTTTTTCCTTTTATCTGGTGACTTTAGTTATAAGAACATTTGTACCGAAAAGTAAATTCTTACATTTTTTTTAAATGTATAAATATATTTTTAAACGAAAATACTAAAAAAATCTTTGAAATTGCTTCTAAATTTTGTTGCAGGGTTGTAAAAATAAATAAGAAATGCTTAGCTGGTTTATCGAAATTAGTCCTATTTTAATAAAAAAAATCAAAAAAATATGTGTTAATATCGAATAATCATTATGTAATTTATTATAAAAATTACAAATCAGAAAACAATAAATTTTGTTAAAGATTTTATTAGAAACAATCTTTATACTTCTGATTAAAAGACAGCGAAACTGACTGATTGTGGGACTGACTGGATGGGAGACTGACTGGAACTGACTGAATTTTTAGAAAAACAATATTCTGCATTTAAAGATATTTATAAAATTATTTTGAAAAAATAGGTAATAGGTATTTTCAAATATATTTTATAAAATTTTAAATATATAGAAAATGTTATTTTAATTTTCTGACTATATATTAATATAAAGCGAATAATTCTATGTATATAGATACTTAACGTTCATTTACCTGATACTTTAGAAAATTATTAATTTTATGCACCTTCTGTTGTTTATAATATAGACTATAGAGCTTTCAATATATAATATTAAATATAGAATACTTAGCACCTCAAAATATACGACTCTGAAATTTGTATAATATTATCTAGAATTGTGTATTGTATAGTAGCTTACGTTTTACACTTTCGTTATATATCGCATATACTATATATTATGATATTTATTTTTGAAAAGGGTTGTTTGAGAAATTGTTTGTCATAATTTTAAGTTTTAATTATAGTTGTTGGAAAACTATTTCAATTTTCATATTATGTGGTATAGGAGCTGCAGTAGTAGTAGATGTAGTAGTAGTTGTAGAGAAAAGGTGAGATTTTGTTTTGGTTTTTATAATAAAATTATTAAAATAATATAATAAATCGCTTTTTATACACGGCGTTTTATAGATTATATTATTTATATGAACTTTAAACGTATAACTTAAACATTTTATATGTTTAATTTAGAGATATTTTACTAATAATTTAAAATAAGACAATATGAATTAGTTATGCAAAAATATACAAATTAAACTATATTTATTTTTGAGACAATAAAAAAATTTAAAATTTATAAATCATGTGCTTGTAGCATTAAATAATTTTTAAATGAAACATTAAAATTACAAAAATGTTTTATCAGCTCAATGCTTTATTTATTTTTAGGGTATATACTAAAAGGACCAACTTGTTGAATTTATATATAATTTAGAAGAAAAAAAAACTTAAATGAGCTGTAAGCTAATTAAATGTGTTAACTAAATAATTTTATTTATTTTTTGCTAACCTCATCATTTTATCATCATCATAATTACCGCATTTATATAGCCAGCAGAGTGCAAAATAATTTAAATTTTCAACATTTAAAACATTATGTATTTTATATATAGTATAGATAGGCACATTTAAAAGTTAAAATTTTAATTAAGTATATATACATTATTGTATAACTAAACTTATATGTGGATAATATTTTAAATACATAAACCTAGAGTACACTTAAGAGTAATTTACATACGTAACTTCAGATTGTACTATGTAAAAATTACAAAGAAGTAGGTGGATATATTTATACGTACGTTTAATGTATATATACACAGAGTCAATATAAAGAGATTTTATTTTACATAATTTATTCATAAAAGGATAATAATAACGTATAAATAAGATTTTGTAAATATATGAATGAATTTGTATCATTTATAAAAACATATTACTATACTATTGCTCTTAGATGGTAAAAAAACTATATTTTATTACAATAAATTTTATTTTATTTTAGACTTCAGAACAACAAGGATCTAATTGCAACGTAAATAAAATCTGTAAAAAAATAAAAAACTCGGATTTTTTATAAATAAAAAACAATATAGTTTTTTATGTAAAATATTTACTTTTTTTCGATCGTGAGTGTCAACAAATATAAAATTTAGGAACAGGCTAATCAATCAACGAAAAGTGAATACTTTTGCAATATTATGTGGCTCCAGCTATTCGCCGAAGCCTGTGGTTCCAGCATACACAAGAACCTTCAAAAAAAATTGATGTTTTTTTACTCATACCGACAAAGGCCGGCACCTTCGTCAGTGGAGTTGGATAACACCCTCCAATATTAAATAATAGTTTTGAAACTATAAAATTTTTCCTATTTTATAAAATTTTTATATTTTTATTTATTTAAAAACAAAATTACGAAAATATAGGCGAATATGATAAAAATAAATAAAAAACATTTTTTATCTTTCTGCATCGGCAAAAGGTTAATGAGATGCCTTATGGGTTTAAGTCGCTGTACTATACAAGTATCATATATTATATACTTATAGGTATATACGCATTGCAATCCAAGGAAAATAATTACGTTGACATTTTTATGTTCTGATCATGTAAGAGCAAGAGACTATAGTACAAATAAAACAATATTATTTGTGATCGCACTTTAGCTACTCGTTATACAATATTGTATGTAAAAGCGAATTGATTAATTTATAGATATTTTTTTTAATAAAATCTTTTAATTATTTATTTGATGGTCAAAAGAGAAGGTGCTACTATTTATAAAATACATAATATATAGCTAATAATAAAGTGCAAAATTTTAGTATGTAAAAAGAGTAAATATTGCATTTTAATATAATAAATTTTAATCAACTCCGCCCCAAATAAAATATTGTTTTAAAAATAATAATTTGTATACTATGTGTGATGGTTCAAATTATCAATAATTTTTTTAAAATAATACATTTGTTTTTCTCTCATCGAATAGATATGCAAGAATATAAAAATTAATTGAAAATTAAATATCAACAGTATAAGATAAATTGTATTAACATCATTCTATATAACATAATACACAAGGTCTAGCCAATTTGTATAGTAAAGAGTTAACTTTTTTATAAATCTAATCATTTTTAATTTAAAAAAAATCAGAGTTATTTAAATAATTTTTTGATAAGCAAAATGTAAGCTATGATAAAATCGAGTAAATTTTATTATAATTTGTACAGAAAAATTATCCTACACAATTTAAAAAAATTTTAAAACTTTTATTTCTTCTTCAACGCACACATTAAACAAAATTTATGTTACACGATGATGAAATTTAGAGTCAAACTTCTGCATAACATAGTTTTCTTGAATCAAATAATTCTTAACAATTTATAAAAGGTGCACAAGCAGTTAGTTTTGTATCATAGAAAATAATTACTTTTCATATAATATTCCATCGTGTTGTTCCACTTGCAATATGCCTACATTGAATGAATTGATATGCAGCCACAACTCGACAACAAAACATACGCAAAAGATTTTTATCAAAATGATAAATTTTACGAGATAATTGTACTATACAGTAGAGATGCATGTTTTTTCCTATATAATACATTTTGCCTAGACCAATAAACAAAGAAAAATATTTTCCTTTTTGTTTTTCCCTCTTAAATAATTTTACAATAAATTTAAATTTGCGGGAAAAAGATTTGTTTCGAAAAATTCGTTTTTTTTTCTCTTTACAATTCGTTTAAATTACATATAACAGCGACGAGTCACAAAACTAATGTTAAATAAATATATGAAAATTGACTCTGCATAAAGATAATGGAAAATGTAAAGAAATAAAAAGAAAACATTTCTTTTTTTAAATTATTGTTTTTTTACATGCGCAGATTTTTGTATTGTCGAGACGAGCGATAGCATCCTTTTTGCTTTTACTATTCGAACAAACACAAACCATTCATATCATATATATGGAGTTTGCATGAAAATAGTACAATACTTAATTTAG
This sequence comes from Diadocidia ferruginosa, assembly GCA_027564275.1. Lineage (NCBI taxonomy): Eukaryota > Metazoa > Arthropoda > Insecta > Diptera > Diadocidiidae > Diadocidia > Diadocidia ferruginosa. Next base: position 12,273 of record JANSTW010040349.1, on the reverse strand, counting down.
GTCAAAATGTTCAAGTTTTCCAGGATCCATTTTTTTTCGTTTTATGATGCCCGAGATAAATTAGGGAAAAGTGTCCGAACGCTCGCTAAAATCCAGGTAAAAAGTTTTTATTATGTTAATTCACTTCCAAATTGAAGTTACCCTAAAAGTATAGATTTTGATTTTTAATCATTTTTAGATGGATTTAGCATACCTTTGGTAGGGTGAGTTTTAGTGAAATATCATTTGAAGTCTCTAGGTGGAAGGAGAAACGGTGTTCCTGTACACTTTTTTTAAAAGGTTGCCAAATTTTAGGTTATTTTGATTGAAATCAAACATAAGTTATAGTTAAAGCTGCATCCCAGTTTTGCTTGGTACTCTCAGAATTTTTTTTTTAAATAATTGTTTTGTTTCAAATAAATATATTATTGTTATCGCATATGATGCATTTAATATGTTAAAGCAAATAATGCCAAGATAGGAAATTTCAAATTAAGTATATATGTTCGCCTCTCTCGTAAAGAATAGAATTTTCGCTTTAAATGAGCATATTATAAATAAAATATTAGATATTCTAGGTAGCATACTGTGTTTTGTTAATTTAGGTGATTTATAAGAAAAACGATTTGCTATTTTATAAAGTTTATCTGCATACATTTGATTTGGCTTTCGTATACATGTGCAACTTGGCAATTTAATTGCAGATAAAAAATTGTATAAATCTCATCGAACATTTTGTGGAATTTATTCTTCTTATAAATACAAATAAAGAAAAATATATTTTATATTAGATGTGCGAGATATTCAAACAAATGATATGCATTAATTCTATTTAATAGATAATTTGTTGTTTAATGAAAATTTATGTTAAATATTAACAAGATTTTAAATTATCTTTTTTCTTATCCAAGAAAATATTTTTATAATTTGCTAATATTTCATATAGTTAACAAATTATACAATAAATTGAAGAAGACAAATATTATGGCCCATAAAACTCATACACAATAGACACAAAACCGAATTTATTGTTTCGAAGATTTATTAATAAAAAGGTTCGTCACTGTAGACTCTTTTGTTATTAAATTTTAATAAATACACATCTTTACATAAATTAGTTTTTTTCTCACATTATTTTCAAATACTAATAAAACTTAAATAATTTATTTATTATCAAATGTCATATGGTCAGACTGTGTCTTATATAATTTGCACAAACCAAATATAAATACAGTGGACCCACACCTTAAAATACAGATGAACAACTCAAAAAACTAAAATCTATTATAAAACTAAAAAATTTTGTTACAAAATTATAATAAGTAAGTTCTGTCAATTTAACATATCGGTGAATATGTTGAGAGATAAAAGAGTTATTGGACATTTTAAATTAAATACGAAAAAACTAATAAAATATTTTCCTATATAGTTATGCGCGAAAGATATTAAAACTTTATTATACATCTTCGTTTTATGTATAGAAACTGATTTTTTTTTCAATTTAATTATGTGCCTCAATAAAAAAAAGAAGAAGTTGCAAAATAATCATAATAATAAAGCCTTTTTTTGTATTGCCATAAACAACATTAAAAAGAGTTAATAGTTTTTATATAAATAAACAGAAAAAAACTCTATCCTCCCATTAAAACCTTTTAGATATTTTACGATAAAAAAAACAACAATTAATATTTATATAAATAAACACTTTGTAGGAGTTGACCGTATGAAAATTAATTAGTATATATAATGTAGTGAAGTTATATATTGCCACGTACAGTAGCGTAGTAGAAATCTTAAAGGAACGCCAAATTAAATTTGTTGCGAACTTGAAATGTTGAAAATTTGAGGTTTCTCGCCTATAGTCTTTTGTTTGATTTTCTCGTATATTGCTGCTGTATGGTTCGACATATAAAATTGTTAATTAATATTTTCATCATACCCCTAAATATACTTTGTTATAAAAATTACAATATTAAAGATCATCTAAGTCACTGGTTTCGTATATTCTAAATGAAAAGCCGCGAAATTCCGATACGAATAAATAATCGTGTTACCATATAATTAAAATTCTCATATTATTGTTATTATTATTACTATTATTATTATTATTATTATTATTATTAAAATTATTATTATTATTATTATTATTATTATTATTATTATTATAAAATGAAAAACACAATAATTTATTAAATCGTCTTTGACATACAAAAGCATTTTGAAAACTTTCTGTATATTTAAAGATATTTTTATTCGATTTTATTTTTCTTAAATACTTTTATTATTATATTATAAACCAGCTGAATAGCCAACCAATTTAAAAGGATAATTATTATGTGTGTTGCATTTCAATGGCATTTATAGAATATAACAAAATTTTGGAATTTTTCAAAAATTTCCAATAATAAACAAATGTAAATTGAAGATCAGGGGCGAAGCGTCATCTATACATAGTCAACAGCCTTTAATTATAAAATAAAATCGTATATGGGAATAAGACAACATATTATTCTGCAATATGCAAAACTAGTTTATTTAAATAATTCTTTTATTCACTCGTTTTTGGACAATTGTTTTTTACCTCTATCTAATCTATTGTGTTCCCTTGAATATTTTAAATTTGCTTAAATGTGAATCTATCACGTGCAGAATATAATTTAAGTACCTTCTATATCAACAATTTTACAGTTTTTTCTTATCCAATGTTCTTTTGTTTTTTAATACTGTCATATGCATAGTGCAACTATCTATGCGTTTACCATCAGAAAAAAGATTCAGCTGGTGGTTTTATTTTACAATTTTCTTTATTTTACCCATTTTCATAATGTTATTTATTTAATTCATAAAAGGTTATTTAATTTTCTATTTGCATTTATCTTCATGGGATACAAGTCATACGACGCAGCTCTTTATGGCCGAGATATATGCGGATATAGTGATGCAATATTGCGCGTCCATAGACTTTAAAATTCAATGTGTTGTTGATCATTTGTATTGTTATTTGTCATTTCAGGCAAATTTATATTATATTATTTTTAGATAGAATCTCCTATTGCATCAGGCATATAAAAATATGGCTGCGTTAATAATTTATTGTTTTAAGATTGAAATTTGTAAGTTTTTTTGTTTAAAACTACAGAAACCCTGCGTGCATAATGTGCACAGAACCAATGGCTTGTATATGTACATTTTACTTTTGATTTTTTTTATATTTCAATAGTTTTTAGAGGAAATGTTAAAAAATTTAGTTAATTCGGTGACAATTTGTTTCTTTTTTCTAATTATTGCATTTAAAAATTCTAAGAATTTTGTAAAAAAAATATGTGATTTACAATATAATAATTTTGACCGTATAATCTCGCATCCTTCTGAAATTAGAAAAATAATAGACTCATGACTAACTATTATTAATATTTTTTTTATTTTCTTAAAAATATAGTTTACGATTAAATTAATAATTATGCTCAACTATATCCAATAAAATACCCACAATTATTATTCTATCCTTTCAAGTACTTAGAAAAATATCAAATAACTTATTTTTATCACCTTTATTCTTCCCAATTTATAGTGCCTAATTTACCATATCTTCACATAATAATAAATTAAACAATATTTGACTCGTCAAAAAAATCAAGAAAAATGATACTATTTTAGAGAGTACAACGCAGCTTTATTGTTATATTATGTTTATAATCATTCTATAGTGATCACTACATGATCATATTGTATAAGAAAAATGTTAATATCTCCTTACACTTTTTATTACAATAATTTTAATCGTCAAAAAAAGGTTTATTTTTATACGGGTACACGTCATAAAATTATTATATTATCCTTTTTTCTATATGTATACAGAATTTTATGATGAGAGCATTAGAACTGCGTATTCTTATAGACCCATAACATTAAATATATGCATTTTATTATTTTCATATATGTATTAAATTCACCCCATGTTCAAAGGAGATATAATTTCAACTTTGTTGTTGTGTTTTAAATAATTTTTTTATTTGTTAAATTGTTTGAATGAATAGAAGATTTGAATGCAAATGCGCAGCCATAAGTGTTAGAATATTTCCTCTATATACTTCTTAATGAAATTTGATATTATTTTTTAAGAAAAAAAAAACGTTTTGTAAAATTAATAATAAAAATTTCATTTGATCGTAAATATAATTTTTTTTATATTAAACAGTTAAGAATATTCTAAAGAAATGAAATTTAATTGTTTTATTTATCAAATGTTTAAATCTTATTGGTTTGAAATTAATATGCATAAAGTTTATTTATTTTTAAGATTTTACTAATGCTTATTAATTATTTACTAAATATATGAATTTTAATTGGCTTGATTTAATTTAATTAAAAAAATAGGTTTTTTAATTTTTATATAAAAAATAAATTACCGTTTCGTTCAATTTATTAGACATCATCAGCAAATGAATTACTTGCTAAATAATAATAATTTGTGAATAAACAATGGTAAATTCTTATATATTTTGCTATAAACGATACAATTAAAACCGCAAGAATAGAACTAAATAAATCAAGTCGAGATTTTAATCTAATAAATTTATGTGTTTTAAATGAATTAAAATGAAATAATTTATTTTAAATAAACATATAATTATATGAAATAAATTTAAATACTTCACTGTAAGATTTGTTTTGTAATTAGTTCAATATATTAAACTTTATTATATAAGTAAATCTTGATACTTATCAAAACTTATTAGAACAAAATTAATATTGAAAATTATAAAAATTAAATTAATTAAATGCGCACGTTTATTGTATACAGACAAAATCTGTTTACTGCAAAGATTTAAATTTTTATTACAATAATTAAAATGATTTGCATTATATTTTTCCTATTACATGAAATGCGAATTAAACTGTTGATGGACAAATTATTGGATTTTCTTTAAAATTTAACCATTGTCGGTTTTGAAAAAAAAAATGATAGTTATATTTTGTGATAAGAGCTGATCGATATTGATGCATCGATATATAAAACATCGATATTTCAATTAAATATCGAAATATAGATATTATAATAATATTGAAAAATCAATATTTAACTAGATGTCGATATTTTTCTTAGATTTATATCGATATTTAAACTTTTTAGTAATATTTTGTGATAAGAGCTGATCTATATTGATGCATCGATATATAAAACATCGATATTTCAATTAAATATCGAAAAATAGATATTATAATAATATTGAAAAATCGATATTTAACTAAATGACGATATTTTTCTTAGATTTCTATCGATATTTTTTACTTTTACATTTTTTAGTTTTTCTGTAATGTTTTTCATTTATTAAAAAGTTAAAACTTTTTTTGGATTTATTTAATATGTTCGATATATAGATAAATATATTTATTGAATTATCGAAACATCGATGATTTTTTTTAAATCGACTTTGTGACAGTTTAATTAAATAATACCACTACTGTGTAATTATATAAGCAAGGTACATTAAATTTTTGTAAATTATTTTATTTTTATTCATTTAAATTTAATTACACCTTATTGACCATTTTATATAGACTAAATCATATTATATGATTAAATGCTTAGTGCAAAAAATGTAATATAAATTCTGCAAAATATATTTTAGCCTATATACGAAAACACTTTAAATTAAAATAAATTTTATTATTTTAAGTAAATTACATAATTATTACAATTTATTTTTTGCAATTGCAACAAATATTTATATTAAATATATTTGTATTTATTTAACTATATAAAAGTATTATGTCTTTAGGCTAAATTTACATAAAAATTGTGATTTCTATTTATTTTAAATATAACTTTAAATTGTTATGAATATGCGAATTAATATATTGACCATATATTACGCTCATGCATATTATAATATGCATTAACCGCAATCAAATGTATAGTTTATTTACCGCAGTGACGTAAGTGTTATTTTTAATTATAAATTTATAAAATATTTGCTAAACCAAACAAAAAATTGTCTGTCTGTCCGAAAAAATAAAAAACTATAAATTTTTTAAAGACATTTTATTTGCTTTAACATTGTCAGCTTTTTCAAAAAGTAACCAACTTCCACTGACTTTCAAAATTTATTTAATTGTGGCTAGATAATAAGAAATAAAATGGTCCCAATGCTCAAAGTAAAGGACACGCTACTATAGAATGACGCCACTGAAATATCACTAAAAACTAGCTCGTTATTACGCGTAAAAATACTTTATTAGCAAATTTATTTTTTATTTTGTACATACGCAGAGATAATATTTAACAAAATATTATTATGTGCATAAATCAGACCACCCTGTATAGTTTAGTTGTTATTATTATCGCAAGTTGAATAAATTGTAATCAAAATATTTAAAATAAATACAATTCAACGCAAACATCACAAACTATCTATACTTTAACTTATGTACATAAATTTTCCGCATTTAACTAAATAATATTTTAATATAGTTTTGTTTTGAAATCGCACAGTAAATAATTTATTAAAATACCTCAGCAAATAGACGGACGACGACGCATTCAAATTCATTAATATTATTTAGAATATTTCATCAAGCGCATAAAATATTTATTGTATGTTAGTATAAATGCACAGAATCAATATATATGCGTGGGTGTATCATTACACCACACTTTTTACAATGAGATATATAGAAAAATATACAATTTTTGTTTTGGTTTTTCTAATAGACAGGGAGGAAGTAAGGTTATCGGCCCGAGCGAGGACCTACCAAAAAATACGAAATTATTTAAAATTACAAAAAATAAAAAAAGAGTCCACCAAATTTATTTTAAAAAATATCTTTTTATGACCAGGGCTGCTCGATGTATAAAAAAATCGATTTTTAATAATAATGAAATATCGATATTTCATTGAATATCGATGTAGCTATAATATATCGTATAATTTATAATTAATTTAAGTACAATTGAATATTAGGGCAGTTCGATTAATCGATAAATCGATAAATTAAAAAATAAATCGATTTTCTGATTATATCTATGCTTTGATTTTTTAATTTCGATATATATATGGATTTATTCATCATCATCAATATTCAAAATATACAATACTATAAATCTATTATTCTTATTGAATATAAAGGCTGCGATAAATTATTCATATTTATATATCACATTATTTATAGTTGATTTAAGTACAATTCGATAAAATTATAAAAAAAAAGGCTTTTCGATGTATCGATATATTAAAAAATCGACTTTTTTAATAAATTCGAAACATCCATTAGTATTTAAACTAAATTTCGACGCAAACTATAAAAATTTTTGAAAAAAAATCGATTTTTTTTTAATATCGAACTATTGTTATTTAAATATTATATTGTATCGCATTCGGTATTATTAAAAAATAATTGGATTTGGAAAAATTTTGAAACAAAACCAAGTTTCTATTCGCCTCTGCATCACAAAAACAAACAAATCATTTAAGACTTGAGTGCACAATTATTATGTAATGTTATATAGTATAGTACTTAACATTAACATTGTCTATATATAAATGGTGTATCAATAAATTAGTATATTTTTGTATTATTTCTATATGCTGCACACAATGAGGAAACTTAAAATTCTTATTATTACTTGTTGTTAGAGTGTTTTATAAAATATTATTAGTTAGTTGATAATAATAATTCCTAAAAAAAATATTAAAATAACAATCACTGCACAACAAACGGGCGGGTAAAAGATTAATCGAAACCGTGGTATTTTCATTCACCTTTATAACGTTTCCACATAGAAATTCTCTTATAAAACCGATAAATTTATCATTTTGTCTCTACAAGATATTATAATATGGTTTGTTTGGTTTTGAAGAATTACAACGCATTATTAAAATAAAATGGTAAAATGTATATTTTATTAAATCTTTGCTTTTTTTCTACAAAAATATATTTCTAGAAAACGGTAAAATTTATTGTAGGATAAATGAAATAAAATGTTGTTTTTCTAATAATAAAAAAAATCCAAGAAAAAACAAGGCTTTTCCATTGCATATTATAATGCGGCTGTTGAGATTTTTTTATGTCCATACAACATAATGTTTTTTTATAAGCACCACATATGTAACTATATAAAATTTTTTTCTTCTTAATTTTCTAATAAAGATTAATATGGGTGATAATAAAAGATGAACCTGGGCTCTTCTCTTCATGGGTATCTATTTATTTATATATAGAATTATTATTTATACAAATAAATATAAATAATTTTTTTTATTTTTATTTTTTTATGGAGAATACTGTAACTTTTACTATTTTATAGCACATTATTATGGACGTAATATCCGTTTGCTATATATAATATGACGATACAAAAATCTTCATCGCTTTTTAATGTAATATAGGACTGTTCGATATTTAAAAATATTCGATATATCGATATTTAAAAAAAATATTTATTTTCAGCAAATAATTAAAAAAAAATAAGTAGAATAATTTGTAAAATTGTTATTATTGTTTCTAGCACCTGAAGCAGACAACAAAAAATTGTCGAAATATTGTGCCGATAAACAAAGAAAATATGAGATAAATTGAATTTATTCTTTTTTATCAAATTGTCTATTAACTGGAGTCTAATATCAATAATTGAGCATTTTGATATTACTAAAAACACATTATTATATATGGGTCGAAAATAAAAAAATTATAACCATAATATTAAAAAAAATCAACATTTTTATTATAACATCAGTCCGATAAAAATAAACATAAAACAAAATTATCTAATGCTACTTTCGTATGAGAAAAACTGAGCTAATACTCGCTCACTGAACTACAAAAAAATGTGTTTTATTGACAGCGTTTTTGTCCCGTTTGGTTTTTTTATATTTCTTTGAGAATATTAATAACTCAATTTTTGCTCAATGTGACTGACACTGTAAATGTCTATGGAGTAGAAAAAAGAACTGTACATTTTATTGGCGATATATCGAAATTAAAAAAAACGATTTTTGTTGATATATCGAAGTACAGCTCAAATTCACTACACTAAAAATTACTTTATACAGAAAATCTGAGCTATTCGATACCATATTTTATTTATTTAAATGTAATTTTATTTTAATAATTAATTTTTAAATATTTAATTATATATAGCTAACCGATATATCGATATCTTTAAACGAGTATTAAAATTTATTCTTGGGTCAAAATAATAAAGTTTTACAAAAATATCTAAAATAATCGATATTTTATATATTACATCAGTCGCACCGATTAAAAAATATCGATATACATTTAAAAAATCGAAATTTATACATCGATACATCGACATATCGCTATATCACAGCCTTAATACACTACAGAAAATCTGAGCTATTTTTATTTTATAAATTTAGTTTTAGTTATTTTATAAATTAAATGGCATTTTATTATAAAATGAATTTATAGCGTTTAAATAAAAAAAGTACTTATAACAGTTCTGCATATTTCATATTATAAAGTTATAGAAAATTATTATAATTAATAAATAATTTTATCTTTTTTTTCGTGCTTCTGTTTCTATAATTATAATTATATATACATTTGCATTCAATATAATTTTAATAAATTTATTGCGGAAATGTGCAATAATTTGTATATATATAATAATATTTAAAATTCCAATTCACATTTAATTATAACAACTATGGGGCATATATATTTAATATAAATAATCGATATCTTAACTAAGTAATCAAATGAACTATAGCTTTTAAGCTAAACATTATAAATATACCCGGGAGGGTTATAGTTATGGTGATTTTTTTTCTGCAATATTTAACTTTCAACTATAATAAATCTTATAATTTTATATGTTTCACTGAATAAATATTTTTTGAAAAAAATATATATACTTTTGCAAAACAAAAGATTTCAAAAGATAAAGAAAAACAAATTAAATCAATATGCAGTTAAAAAAATGTTCAAAAATTGTATGTCAAAAACAACAAGTTATGATAAAGTATTTTTCTATGAAGTTTTATACAAAATGATAAAAAAATCGTTGTATTTTTGGTCTTTGGTGGTCAAAACTAAAACAACCGTTTATTTTATTTCATTTATCCATGAAAAATAGCTCAATTTTTATATATATATATTGAAGTCTCAAATTGCAATATCTGCTACCCGTGGCTATTAAAACAAATTTGTTATCGATGACGTCGACATAAGGTCATTACTATTTTCCTACTACTAAAAATTGCACCTTAAAAAGTTTTCACTTCAAAATATTCATAAAATCAGATTTGCAAAAAAATTATTTATAAAATATTTCAAAATAAAAAAAGTGTCATATATAACTAATATTTTTTTTAAATAAACATTTTTTTCGTCATCTATACCATAATTGCAATTGTAATTGATTACCATAATTTATTAACTATTATGTTTATATGCGAATTAAATACAACTTTAAAGTCATAATATCCAAAAAAAAAGAAATGCAAAAATAAACAATTTTTACCAAACATAATATTTAGATAATAATAATTTTTCAAATAAAGTACAAGTATAGTAGTCATTTGGCAAAAGATCATCTCTATATAAGATGGGTGATGATTAATGCACGTGAATGACATAAACAAATAGAATTGTGTTGTTTTTTGTTTAGTAAAAGTATGCTAAGTGTTTATTATAAATAATAATAATAAAGTTACTCTTTAACATAAATATTCGTCATTTAAGCTTAAAAGCGACAGAGAGCTTGTATTTTCTTAAGTTATAATTGTTCAGATAAAATATTCAGCGGTATGAGGCTAGTGGACAGAAAGGAATTATAATCTATCTATATAGAAAATTCTGGTCTAGAAATTTAAGAAGAAAAAAAACAAAAATTATGTCTAAAGCTTAAAAGTGATCATCTGCACACACCTCAATCATTTAAGTTTTCTTGAAAAATTGGTTGAGTCCGACTAAGTATATAAAAATTATTATTTTAAAATTTAAATAAAAAAAAAAGATTTATGGGAGCTCTCTTCCTCCTCTTAGTCAGATCTCCTTTTTCAAAATTTTAAGTTTTAAAAAATAACAATTTCTAATATAAAAATAAAATTTATTTAAATAATGTATGGAAGGCCGTTTTCCCTTTGAGATAGATATAAAATTTCGTACTTTGTTTTACTGTTTCTAAATCAAAATATTGAAAAAGCGAGGGGAAAACGATTTACGGAAATGGTGGGACAAATTATTTCGGAAATCACGAAAATCATTTCGTAAATCACGGAAATCTTCATAAATATTTGTTAATATTATTTTTAAAACTAAGATAAATAAAAAAAAAATACGAGAAATTTTAAGTTCGTACCGTTCATTAGCTCAAATATTTACCCTTATATACTCTCAACTCAACACAGAATAACTTTACTTAACCGATTAGTAAATAGGTATATAGGTAAATATTCAAGTGTCAATAATTTTGAACACATACGCAGGTACTTAACACTTGACTCAATATTTATAAGAACAATCTTATAATATGTGAACACACAAAACAAAAAAACCGTGGGATATTAGTAAGTCGAAAAAACATTTGCAAAAAATCCAACTAAAACTTATTCAAACAAAAATCATTTCATCTTTACAACATGCGTATATAATGATGAAGATTAAACGTCGTGTTATATGAGCTGTTGTATAGTAGACGGAGAGCCACAGGTAAAAAAATTCATTAAATGACAAGTCAACTTATTCATATATTCAAACAACAGACAAATATGACACAAAGGTTGCATAACAATACGCCTGAAAGCTTTCAAAAACATTGTGTTTATTCAAAAACCGATACAAAATCCAAAATATTTAACTTTTTAGCAGTTTTTAAGCGATGTAAAGACATGAGAAATAATTTTTGCATTGTTTTAATTTTTTTCTAAATAATATTTTATAGTAATAAATTTTATTGCTTTTTAAATTTACTGGTTTTTAAACGGTAATAGAAAAAAGCAGTAAAAATAAACTATAGCTGTAACATATGAAAACTTAAAGCCCTAAAGTTGTGGAAAGACTGTAAAATTTTTTCAGTTTTCGATATAAATGGAATGCCACACAAACGATGCTGTTTACCTCGCAATAACTATACATAATTTTATGCGGTTTGTGAGAAATTTAAAGCTTTTAGGTGTAATTATTTATGGAGAATTAGCAACAAATTTATTTCTCGATATACCTACCACAGTATGAAATAATAACCAGTAGGTAGTAGCTTTTGAAAATGCAAATACGATTTTATTTTCCTAATTTGAATGACCTTGATTTCATTGTATAGGCAAA